>CM026210.1:17922588-18170088 GCA_014839995.1 Xenentodon cancila | reverse complement strand
TGTATTTGTAAAACATTTTAAATGAAAGGGTTCCTCCATCAGAGCCAGTGTGGACTGAATTAAAAACTGTGTTATCATGTGTTTGGTTTATGTAGAAAAATAACAATGAACTTTTGGTAAAAGTTACTGCAAATGTCTTCTTCTTTCTGTGAATATGATATTGTACCTCCTCTGCCTTAACAGTCTCCCTTTACAGGAAAAGTTCCTTTTTGTGCACAGATGTGCTCTGTTCCACATGAAAGCTGTTTGTATTCAGATGCAGTGTTGCTTGGACAAATGTTTTATGCTGTGCTTTGAGTCCTTCTGAACTTCTTCTCTTAGATGTCCACTCATCTCTTGTAAAATTGTACCTTTTTTATGCACTGACTGCTTTGACATTCACCCTTGGATTAACTGCTGCATCGGTATAAATGTGCCTCCTTTTGGTCTGGAAGGGGACCTGAGTTAACACAGCAATGAATGTAAAGGCTGATTAACCATAAACTGTAATAAACTCCCAACCACAGATTCTCTCTTGGGAGACATTTTACAGCACAGACTGAGTGGTCCGTTATCGTTGCCATCTACACAACTGTAACAGCAAGAACAGACATCACCCAAAGCAGATAGGAGGGGTCAGCGCTTATCTGCCACTCGCTCAAGGTCAGGTCAGCAATGTCTTTAAATAATGTTAGTCTACCACTAGCAGCTGCATCCAGATCCCTGGGCCTTTTTTTATTCTTTACATTTAAGATTGTTTCTTAGGCGAAACCACACTTGCGTAAATTCAGACAACAAATTATCTCTCGGACTCTCAGAATTAAGTTCCAGCAAGAAACCTTATGCCAAAAATATGAATGAATTGAAATCAGTTTTTAACAAGCTTCACTTCAATAAGCGGCTGTTGAATTAATGATAGCAGACACTTGAGAGTGGTAATGGAAGAAAAGCACACAACACGTTCTTTGTTTTGCTCTTATCAGGATAAACATGGCAGCATAAACACTTTATGCTTGTCATTATTATCTGACACCTGGTTTTGCTGAAAACTTTGCTACACCACTGAGATGGAAATTGTACCTGTTGTTTTTCTGCATCAGATAGTATAAATTGTAATTAAGCATCCTCACAGTCAAATACAATAAAATACACCCTGCACAAAGGTGTCTATGAAGCCCTTGGCAGTAGTCTTTGCCACTGAAATGTACCCATTAACCTAACAACCCTATTTACACCGACAGCTTGTCTGCCTGTGTTGGTGTACATGTTCAAACTGAAGGAGGTGAAAGTGCAAGGAGGTTAATCACTTATTTTACCTAATTTGTGTGTATGTGTATATATTATATGTGTATATAATATTTTCTCTGTTTTGAGGAGTTGACATTCTTTAGTCAAATACCACTGAATTACTGTACTACAACGACTTTCTCAACTATGAATTTTAAGGGGTGGAGTGAACTCTGGTTCCTAAATGCATTTTATTTGTTGTGGAAGAAAAGAGCTGACTATGATGAGACTTTATATGTACTAAATCAGAGACCAGCAGCACACCTTCAGGTAATTACAGACTGGCTCAAATGTGGCCCCGATTTAAGTTGAAATTGGACCCTTTCGATCCACACACCAAATTCAGTTGAGGGTTGTCATTTGAGGGCAGAAAAATAGTTTCTGTCAATGACCTTTTATATCCATTAGGATCCATTAGCAGCAATAATCCATTTCTATAAGATGTTGTCACTCTTCTTACATTGCGGAGGAGGAATTGGATCCACTCTTCTTTAAAACAGTACTTTAGTTCATTGAGGTTTGCAGGTACTTTGCCCAGCATGGTCAGCTGTCTCTTTTTTAACTCCAGCTTGTAGCCGCTTGATGAAGGAACAGAAATCAGGTATTGGAATTACTGAAATGGGCAAAAAGGAACATCTTTACAACTGCAGAAGTGCTTTCATGGCAGTCACTGGAGTCTGTTTTAAAATGGCAGACCAAAATGAAATAATAGTGGTGTGTCAATAACAACCTGTGGCTACGCAACAAAAACTGAAAAGGAGTTCATTATTGATAGGGTTAAAACTTTAACACACTCTTTGTTTAATCTCATTGTTATTTTACGCTCTGTATACTGCTTGTCTTATAAGATAGTTGTACACGTCAGAGAATATATCTTGTACAAGTTGCTTATCTTCATGTCTGTGACCTCCTTATTTTCAATAAAAGCCTTAAGAGGCCATCAGAGGGGGGGTGCGGACAGAGAAAAGAGCAGCTGAGATGTGGCTGAGTTCTCTGTCCGTCCTCTGTGGTGATGAATGAAAAACTTACTGACTTTGTCTTTCTTCCTTATTGTGTGTTTAATAAATGTTAGGTCGTTTAAACCTGACATTTAATTGGTCCTTCGAGTCGGATCCCAACAAACCAAGGAATCCAGCAGGTGTGGTGGACTTCAGGAAAACTGTGGACGTTTATAAATTTCAAGACTGGTTTTCCGCCTCACCGGCTGGAGTCCAAGGTTGAAGGGAGAACCGAAGGAAGACAAATTCGGTAAGTGAAATATTGTTGTGTTACCCTGAAAGAATAAGGTGTTGAGGGACGACGAAGTCCGATAAAGTCCGTGTTAAAGGCCATGGAATTCTAGACACTGACGGTAAAAGAGGGGCGACGGAGTCCGATAAAGTCCGTGAGAAAATACGTGAAAATTCTAGATACTGACGGTAAAAAGAGAAAAATAGACGACGGAACCGATAAATTCCCCGGGTAAAGTGACGTCATTTCTGTGTTGAGTGATTGTGAGTGTGACTGGAGATACAAAACCACCAGGTATTTTGTCTCATGTAAAACCAGTAGGAATGTAAACAGCAACCTGTTGTGGAAGCAGAGGCGAGAATCCTTCACTTGCAAGTCAAGTTGAAGTGAGGATTACCACTTCAGGTGATTTAATTGCTGTCCTACTGACAAAAAATCCAGGTGTTAGAATACCCGAGGTATTGAGACCGACCTGGACTAAAAACATCTAAAAAAAAAAAAATAAAATAAAAAAAAAAAAATGGGGAAGTTGATCAGTAAAATCGACCATAAAAGAGGATTGGTTTGTGAGGACTGGAAATACATGCAGAAAAAAGATCCGAAGTCAATAAAATACCTGAACCTGTGGATCAGTAAATATGGTTTTAAGGGAACTCTAAACTCACAGAAAATAGGTGAACTGCAGGATAAGATAACAACTGAAACACAACAGAACACCAAGAAGATGCGAAAGCGCGGATTCGGAGAAAGCCAGATATGGTTGAACGAGGCGACGAGGCGTGAACAAGGAGAAGGGAGGGGGGACTGTAGACAGAAAAAACCCGAGGTCATGTTTTACAAAGCAGATGAGACCAGTACAGAGAAGACAGAAAGATGAAAAAACGGACGACGATAACAGAATTCTTTCTGACAGTATTCCAATCTATCCACTGTTGACCACTCCGCCACCTCAGTGTATCCTTGACCTTACCCTGAATAACACACCTACTTCTCCGCCAGCTGCTGACACTGTTCCTCTCATTGAAGTTGCAAATCCTAACACTGACGATGTTAAAAAGGCTGAAGAAGGCCTGACCTCCCATGGGGAGGATGTGGAGGGATCTGTCTGTGACGTGGAGGACCTCGGACGGTCCTGCCACCTTGATGACGGAGAGGTCCAGCGGGTTTGGATGACTGCTCTGGGCAGTGACTGGCGTCATGTCAGAGGTGACTGGGACCCCCAGTATGACGGTAATGTTTTGGATCCAGATAAAATGCAGCTGCGACGCAGAATGAAGGAACTCGGTGACAGAACAAAACAACGTTTCAGCGCTTCATCTGTCTTCACAGTGGTGGACATCAGGAAAACCGTTTTCTCTGTCCCCATTCATAAAGACAGACGATCTTGGTTTGGTTTCAGGTTTCTGGATGGAAGAAGAAGGAAGAAGAAGAAAAAAAAAAAAAAAAAAAAGGATCTGTACAAATGGGCTGCTGTGTGAGCCATGATGATGATCATGTCTCAACAGGAGGGAAGGGGTCAGAGGTCATTTGGATTGAAAACTTCGATAGGAAAGGTGAGCCAAAGTCTGATAATAGGGTGGATTCAGACATTTAGAGTCTGAATAGACCCGAAAGTCAGTGAAGCATTTTAAGACACCTGACCATGTAGAGGAGATAATAATTCAATCGAAATGACACCAAAATGGGTAAGAAATGCTGCAGGATGCTGGATGGTGACTTTATTCCTCATCCTGAGTTTTTGTTGTTGTAGTCACCCTGTTGCTTCCTGTTTCAGTGAATCCTTATATCTCAGCTGAAGAACTGACGACTGTCAGCAGCTCCACTTGGGCCTCGAACAACGATCCCACATACATTGATGTCATCAGATCTCCACGAGGTGTCAGATGAGTATAAATTTGTAAGAGCAGACAGCAGCAGGATTTGAGTCCTCTGTTTGGTGCACGTTAAACAAAAATGAACAACATCTACTACAATGTTCAGAAATTAGGAAGCTGGACACAGAACGGGTTCGAGGCTGTATTTGGACAGCTGTCTGCCACGTCTCTTATGACTTTCCAGAACAGGATTGTCCTGGAGAAGGGAGGTGTGTGTGTGTGTGCCATGTTTGGAAAACAGTGTTGCACTTTTGATAACGCCACAGATGGTAGTCATACCAAGGCCATACGAGGGCTGCGGACCCTGAATGGTAAAAGTGCTGAAGGAGCACTCCGGTGTTTGACACCTCCATGTGGGACTCCTGGCTGGATGCGGGTGGCAAGTACCGAACCTTAGTATCCTCTGTACTAGTATCCATCGCTGTATTTTCAGCATTTCTGACATTGTGTGGTTGTTGTTTCATTCCGATGTCTGCGTGCACTGCTGAACCGATTGATGACCACAGCCATCTCACCCGTGAAAGACCGTGTGGCACAAATGTATCCGATTTTGGGTCTTGACTCTGATAATGATGATGAAAATGACTCTGATAATGATGATATTAATATCTCTTCTTTTTTTGCCTTATAGAAACCCCTCTGAGCGTAAATGTCTTTGTACTCATGAAAAATGACTCCATGACTGAAGACCACCTGAAGTGGTCTTGGACGACGTGAAATAAACAAAGATGTGTTAAGCAGGAGGGAATGATAGGGTTAAAACTTTAACACACTCTTTGTTTAATCTCATTGTTATTTTACGCTCTGTATACAGCTTGTCTTATAAGATAGTTGTACACGTCAGAGAATATATCTTGTACAAGTTGCTTATCTTCATGTCATCTGTGACCTCCTTATTTTCAATAAAAGCCTCAAGAGGCCATCAGAGGGGGGGTGCGGACAGAGACAAGAGCAGCTGAGATGTGGCTGAGTTCTCTGTCCGTCCTCCGTGATGATGTATGAAAAACTTACTGACTTGTCTTCCTTCTTTATTGTGTGTTTAATAAATGTTAGGTCGTTTAAACCTGACAGTTATCAACACTCGATGGTCAGCCAGTGAAGGTCAGAGGCACTGACAAACCTTTTTTGGTATGCTGTATGAGGGTTTGGTTTTTTTATTTTTATAATATTAATAGACTGATTTTAGATTGATGTAATGTTACATTTATCAGCTATAATTCTGTTTGCTGTCAAAATCATAGCAGAATCAACTTCACTCCTCAAATTTTTAGGCTTCGTTTCAGGTCTGTAGACAGTGCTGTTTAGTACCACTATTGGCTAACAGCGGGATTTGTCCCACAAAAACAGTCAAAGTAATTAAAAATCAACCACTTCATTGGTTTGAGTCACTATCTTTGGTTTGAGGCTATTGTTTTTACATCATTGAGGCCAGGTTCACTGGTTGGCCCATTTCAATGGAAATATCTCTAAATGTAGCTTGGTTATGAGAAATACATGTAAGATTACAACAATCCAGAGGTGTACGAACGGTTGAGTTACAGAAATGTGAAAGTTGGATGAACTGTTCACTGATGTCACATTGAAAAAATACTGGATCTGGGACTAGAATATGGTAGAGGCATAAAGCCTGTGCCTGTTCTGGTGTAGCTGTGTAAATTCTAATCTATGAGCAAGATGGCTGTTGGATGCTGTTGAATGACATAGTCTTTATATTGGATCCTGCTGTGTCTCCAGTATTATGGTATCATACCAGTCACACAACAAAATGAAAGTATTGCCAGACTAACACTGTCGCCAGTGTGCAAGATTAGCAGTACTGCTATAAATTTCTTTCTGTCTTATATACCTTACTAACATCAATCACAGTGCCATGTACAAAGAATATACACATCTCTTATTACTGTATTTTATAGAGCACCTTTCTGTCTTTCATTCTTGAAAGACTTGTTTCAGTTAACACAGCACAGTGTAGGCCACAGAACCCTGGATGAGATAGATCATTGTAAATCCCTTGAAGCTCTTGTCTTTTCTTGTCCAATGCACCCTTGGAGAACTACAGAGATTTATATTGACATTACAGCACAAATAATCTAGTTTAACATCAATTTTAACTAAAAGCCATATATCTGTAAGTGAACCACTGTCACACAACAGATAATTGGCTTCAATATTGTACCTCCAGGACAGGATTTGTATCATATCCCACAGGCTCTACATGGTGTACATCTTCAACAACTCCACAACACTTTTTAGACAGACATTTCCGTAGTAGTTTATTTTTAAAAGATATACTTTACCCCGGACACATAGGCTACAGTCAGGTCCATAATTGTTTGGTCAATGAATCTGAAGTTATTAATTACAAAAACATTTATATATATATATATATATATATATATATATATATATATATATATATATATATATATATATATATATATATATACATATATATATATATATATATATATATATATATATATATATATACACATTTTGCAAAATTATGGCATTTACCATTTAGAAATTATAAGCAGGAGTTCATGGGCTCCACATAAAATTTCCATTGATCTCTTAAAAATGATGGTAATGTTTACAATTCAGTCAGGCAATACTTCAAATGCTTTCTTTATCATAAATCACTTAATATTTTTGTGTCGGGGCTTCAATCTATTCAATCTCCATTTATTGTGGCATACATGCAGACAACGGGGATGATAAACATCACTTAGGAATCATAACCTGCAGGTGTAAACTGGCAGGAGTTGGGATATTTAAGTGCAGCAGTAAGTCTGGTAGTTTGGAGACGTCAAAGAACATGTGAGAAATAATTGACTCTTTCTCCTTAAATAGACCCATGAATGAGATGGAATAATTGGAATAAACCATGCAGAGGGGTGAGAACGAGCATAAAAATCTTCTTGAGAAATCTGAACCAGCTCCCAAGGGATTGCCTCAATTATGTGACTTTTTTTCAAATACTTTTGAGCCCCTGAAAGTGGAAGTTATTCCTGTAATTCCTAATGGTAGGTCAAATGGCTTTATTTGAATCAAACCTGAAAATCTACACATGCCATCCGACAGCAGTGCCATATTCAAATCAATGCAAGTCAATTCAAAAAGTCTTTATTTTGAACACGATAGCAAGTAACAGATATGCTTGAACATACGTAAGTGGGAATAAATATTCTTCATAGATTAAAATAAATACAGTACAAAACGTTATATATAGTATGGCCTAAGACAAGACTCTGTTTAAAGTTAAAATATTAGTTTAAATTTCATTTGAAATGGTATTTGTTTACTTTTAGGAAGCATCACCAGACTCTTTCCGTCTCATTTTTCCGCTGTCAGCAAAACCCAACTAAAGTTTCGTTGGATTCTTGTCCTGGTGGTCTCTTGAGGTAATTGCACATCCCCACATGGCCAAGGGGCTACACCTGGCATGCTAGCCTGACGTGGACCTGAAAATGTGACTGCAGTTCTTAAATTGACCACTGGGTGCTGGCTCTAAAACTGACTCCGTCTCCATTGACCACCATGTTAAAATAGTGGTCAATGGACTTCGCAGCAAAAATAAGCATCTTTATAGCGTAAATAAAACATAGCTAGATTTCACATCCATGATAATCACATGGAGGGTGAAGTTTATGTACTACATCAAGGCAAGCCAAGTTTATTTATGTAGTACAATTGAACAACAAGGGATCACTGCAGCCAAGGGGGTGAAATGTAGAGGCACTGAATGCAACTCTGGTGTTACAGCCAGTCCAGTGTTTTATTGATTGTGGTGGGGCAGTCCACAAACCGATATAAAATGTTTATAGTGTTTTGTCCAATTAAATGTGATTTAAAGTATCCAGTTATGACTACAAATGCGTTCATGTTCCTTGTTTGAAGTCTAAACATAGTAGATTGACTGGTATCACATGCTGCCTCTGGATCAGGTGATGGAAGAATGTGAACAACCACCGCATTGATGGAAGTAAACTCCCTGGGCAGATAATATGGGTGCATTCCTTCTTGGTAATATGTTTGGGTTTACACTATTCATCATCTTTCTACTCTTTCCCTTTTGGCACCAAGGTGCATCTCTGTTGGCTTGAGCCATTGTGAAACCTGAGACCGACTTACAGCTATCTGGGACCTGAGAGTCCAGCCAGGTTTCTATGAGGGACATGAGACCGCTCTCCCTCCCTTCCTCACTACGGTCAGCTCGTTCATCTTCTTACCCAGGGATCTCACATTACCCATTATGACTGATGGCATCGAGGGCCTGAATCTCCTCCTCCTCATCATTCATTTAACTCCAACTCTCCACCTGGAGCATATTCCCCATAGTTCATCTGGGATCACAGGCTGGTCTTTCAGGTCGTAGCTGGAGTTTGCAAGCACGATCAGCTGTTCATGCATGTAAACAATGCCCTCTCTGGGCTATGCATAACTATCCCAGAAGAAATGTGTGGAAAACAACAGCTGTAAAACTGCCTGGACAGCGAAAAACAAACTGTAGCCATGGTTTCAAGGAAGATGAACACAAAGCAAAAAAATAGAGGACATATTAAAAGACATAGCTACTGCTACAGGCTACTTAGTACGGGGTTAACTTGTGAAAATGGGCCAGATACGTTTTTTGTGAGTCATCTTCTGTGATGATGACAAATGACAACAAAAGAACATATAACTCAGAATTTTGTCAAAGTGCAACTGTGCAACTGATGCTGACTGTAGTGTCCTATAACCTGATGGTGGCTGTAAACACATACACTACTACATTTTCATGAATACAGTATCTGTTTATGACGCTGCCGTCGTCTAAAAAAGAACGCATCTATGCAGAGCCCACACACTGAAATATACGGAAATATTCTCCTAAACCAAGAAGAGGAAATAAAAGATCAAAGTAGTAACGTCTTGCATTCCACTGATTAGGCTTTAACAAAATGAAATATACCCCGTGGACAGCTGAGTAATGAGGAACATTTCCTCCACTGCTTTGTTCGTAATCTACTGATGCTAATGTAATGTATCAGTTCTTTGAAATGGATTGGAAATGACTGTCAGTCATTCTTTCTTTGAAGTGAATCTTCAGTTAAAAAGGCAATCACAAGTTGACTGACAGTCAGTCATTTGGTCTCTTATTGCAGTTTTACTTTAGCTCTCTGATTACAACAGATTTTTTTTATTATTCTGACCCACTCTCTAAAATTCTCTAAAATCTATCTGATCTTTTCTTCGCATTATTAAATGCAATAGCATGTTTTTGTTTTATTAAAATTCCCATCTTTGTTTACCTTCAAACTACAACTATTATTTGCATTATTTGAAATAAAAATATTTATGTATACATAAAAAAGCTGGCACAAGAGATTGCATTTTATTTTGAAGGTGACTAAAATTGATAATGAAATATCAGAAGGTGCTGCCTACTTCTCTCTCAGCTGAAAGTTAGAATTCATCTCAGCAGAGAAATAAAATGTAGTTTCACAAAAAACATAGGTTTAGCTATTGCTAATTTGCAACCCCTGCCCCCACATTTAAAACCACTAGTACACTACTTTGAGATGGCCTCTGTGTGCTTGCGGGATTGCATCAGGAAGGGCGTCCAGCATGAAACCTTTACCAAATCAATGTGATCACTGTGGTAACCAGTCTGAAATATGAGTGAAAAAGCCCAAACATGAAACAAAAACCCTTCAGAGTCTTGACAGCCCACATGAACTTAATTGCTTTTCATATTAAATTGATTCACTAAAAAAAAACAAACAATTTTTGTAATAATTGAAGAGTATCTAGTGAAAGCTTTTATCATTTAAGTGTTTAAAGAAACCTGATTTGATGGTTTTATCTCAACATTGTAAGTGTTTTATCTGTACTGTGCTTGAATTATCATTTTTGACATGTACCAACACATTAAATTGCAATTTAAACACAGCTGTTCTGTGATTAGTGAGCTTTACACACGGCAAATTAAATTGGTAGGAGGTCAGACATGAACATGGTATATGTATAGAGGGAAAGTACAAGTTTTAGAAGCAATTTGACCACATACAAGCATATTTATTAACTTTCATATTTTTTATGTGTAATTCCAGTAACATACTGTATATTTTTTAAACATGTCAAAGTCAAAGTAACGTTTATTGTTAATTCTACCACATGTAAGGTACATACAGAGAATTGAAATTACGTTACTCTCAAACCCTCGGTGCTACACAATAAATTACTCTCTAAACACAAAGTGCAAATCTAAAATCTAAAAGAAGCAAATAATAAAGTGACGCTGGATTTAAGAACTAAGGGCAATAAAATTACAATAAAAACAATAAAATGGCAGCATTATGATAGATAGACATTATTGTTAATGATGAACTGTATTGACATAAGACAAGCAGACTACAGCGCAATTCACACATGATATCAAATCGTGTAGGTAAACTTGTTATCTCATTAAGCCACCTGAGGAGGCAGCATTTACAAGTGCTCTGCTTTTGTGGATGAAACCACAATAGAACCAGACCATGACGGTTTCGGTCCAAGCGGGGCTGAAGCCTAACCCTCATCTAAGCTCATAAAAAAAGCTGAAGAAAACATTTTGAGTAAGTGACATGGGCTCAAGCTTCTCACAAGAAATCACAGCTGCCGTCATATCCATACTGGCTGCAATAAAAGTGCAGCTGTTCCAGGTACGTACCGTGGCTCGATTTTGGCACTTGTCCATAAACTTGAATATACACTTGAAGTTTTAACTGTCTAGAGATGGATGCGGTCCACTCTGAGTTCTTTAAGGCTCCAGTTGTTGTGAAGTTGTCTTGGTTTATGAGCTTCGGAATTGGCAAAATGGAGAGGTGGTTCCATTCAGGGAGTGTCTTTCAATTACAGAGTAAGACTAGAAATGGAGATGGAGGTGTGCTGTAGAAGAGAGTCCACTTGATAGTCAGACCTCAGATTCAGTAGGAATGTTTTGTCCTGGTAATGGAATGCTGGACCAAGTCATTACCCTCCCTGAAGGGAGACTGGAGTTATCCCAAGTCGTCAACATGTCCTCTCTGGACACGGAAAGAGTATTTGAGTGCGTCTCTTGGGTTTTCTGGGGGTTGCGCTGGGATTGTGAGATAGTGGGTCTATTGCTGTGGTGCACTCAATCTTTATACAAAAACAGCGAGACTGTGGTCCATATTCCTGGCTGTAAATGAGATTAATTCCAGGCGGGAGTTGGACTTAGCCAGGGCTCCCCTTTGTCACCAACTACGTACATCTCTGATGCGGTCTCACAGGCTTCGGGCCTCGATATCAACCTCTCACTTGGAGCAGTTTACAGTCGAGCGTGATAGAGCGTGAAGTTATGGCTTTCAGTCAGAAAAGGATGTAGTGTCCTCAAAGTTGGGAGTGAGGTTCTGCCTCAAGTTGAGGATCTCATTTTCATGAGTGGTTGAAGAATATAATGAGTGATCAACAGGTGAATCAGTGCAGCATCAGCAGTAGTGAGGTGATGAAGAATCTGTGATGAAGAGCGAACTGAGCCAAAAGTCAAGGGTTTTTATTTACCACTGAATTTATGTTCCCAGCCTCACCTGTGATCACAAACTGTGGCTTGTGAAGGAAAGAATGAGATCATGATACAAACAACTGGAATAAATTTCCTCCACAGGGGGGGTGGACTCTCCCGAAGGGATCTGGACTGAGAAGTCATTTCGGAAAGTAATTGCTCCTCTGCATTGAGAAGTCAGCTGAAGTGGTCTGGGCATAGGATGCCTCCTGGCCGCCCTCTTGAGGCTCGTTTTTGAGAAAGGTTCAACCATGATGAGGCTCCAAGGTAGATCCAGGACATGCTGGGTTTCCTAGGTGCATTTCTGAGCTTGCTTAGGAGCACCTGTGTATCATCCCAGAAGAGGGTGAGACCGGTGACCAGAAAGATGAAAGTCTAGGCCTCTCTTTGGTGAGGCTGCTATTCCTGCAATCTAAACCTGGATAAGTGAAAGTTAATGTATGACGTTTGATTTTATCTTCTCTGTAAATTTTAATGTGGCAACTCACTGGAAAAACACACATGCACACATGCTCGCACACAACCTCTACGACCTGAGTAAAATCAAAGTGATTTTTATCAGTGATGACAACACGGTCTCTCCAATGCCCCTGCATGTATCTGGAAAATTGTCTTCTGTAGCGAGAAGTGTGTGTTTGTGTGAGTATCTGTCTGCTTGTACTGTATGCCTTGCAGCAAGTTGGCGTGCATGTTTTTATTAAAAATTTCAGTGTGTAACCAGGCAATGCTGGCACAAGAGAAACGGCTAATAGCTTTAGATTAAAATTTCACTTTAACATTTGCGTGTTTGTGTCTCTGTGAACTGCTGTTTTTAGCATCTGAAGTTATATAAAGGTTGACAGAGGTTACCACTGGGTAACGCTCTTCCACGCAACACCAAAAGGGGTACTGGCGCACCTTTAGATGAATTTTACTCTAAGGAATTTATTTTAATTTCTTTAATAAAACACTCTTTCCTCAGCTCTGTCACATCTCAATCACATGGAGAGTGTATTCTGCATTTCATGTGCTTGTTGAGGTATATTTAGTCTGAAAAGGACTTCTGTGGGGATATTACATCACACCACAGTGAGACTGAACATGTTTTTTTTTTTTTCTGAGATCTGTTCTTTTTTTTTTCATAGTTTATATAAACCAAGCGGGAATAATTGCTTATTCTGAAAGACCAGAGGCCATAGACAACAATGCTTTGTTCAGCCTGGACATAGTTGGTAGACTTAAAAAAAGAACGAATAAATTCACTTGGTTGGATCACAGAAGCTTGGTTGAAAAAGAAGTCCAGCAGAAGATTCTCTGAGCTTAGTAAACAAAGCAGTCATGGCCAGTTTGATTTGGAAACTACATACCATAATTGATATGAATTTACTTTGTCAAACTGCCTTAAAAATAGGACGATTTACATAATGATGAAACAAAAAATATCAATTATTTGACCCCTTTAATTTAAATCTGTTCATGTCTGTGTTCCAAATCACCCACTTGTGCCCTAATATTTATTATTTTAAGTGTGTGTTCACACCAGACTTATAGTACTGAGTCCAGGACCACAACTCGAGTCAGACTCAAGCCCTAATTTAAGGATTTGTCTCGATCTTAGACTCTGACTTGTGCATTAACTGCATCGGGATGCAAAAAATCTGATCCAAGTAATCAGATTTTTATTTTACATATTGTGCCATAATAGTTTAGTATTTTATTAATTTCTTGAGTAGTGGGAAAACAAGTTCACTGCTTAGTGATCCATATGTAAAAGAACCATTGAGGCGATGATGGAAACTTTGACCTTTTATGACAACTTCCAACTTCACTTGTCATCTGTCAAGAATTGGAAAAACACAGATAAAAGATTTGCTGGCATCCTTCTAGTAAACACAGAAAAACTCACAATAACTTCAGTCTTGTCTTCAGTCTTGCAGTCAATCAGCCTATTTACAGGGTGAAAAGTAACAAGACACATCAGCTTTATGTTTATAGACACAAACATCTAATAAAAAGAACACTGTAGTAAATGTGTAACATGGAGGAGATGCAGTTGTGCGTTGGAGCTGCTTTTATGCATCTTTACAGATTCTCTGTAATCTACAAAACATGGTGCCCAGCATCTGAAAGCGTGGTCTCATTGGTCCTCCAACAAGATAATGACCAAAAATCAAAACTGAAAACAGCCAAGGAGGACTAAGAACAAAGCCTTAAACTATCTGAAATGTCCTTCTGTGGCCCCCTGTTCTGAATCCTCTTCAGCCAGATTCGCACATGGAGCAGAAGCACTGGGGTCCAGTTTTGCAGCGGTTTTGCTCCATCTTCAGGGTTACTCAAGTCCCAGTTCTGATGGATTAGTTTGCTCATGAGGGGATGCCCAAAATATCTGTTTAGAGTTGCAGAAGTATGTTGCTTTCTAAGGTGTGCTCTTCTCAACATAAACCTGTTTTGGTAAAAGTTCAATTTTTAAAGGTAAATTCTGTTGAAAATAAACACTCACTTTCAGTAGTTACATCAGAAATTACGCACGATGTGGCTCTATGCTCATAAAAATGATTTTGAGGGTGGTATACATACACCGGCCACTTTATTGGGTATATCAGCACCACCAGTAAATATGATCCATGCAAATAGTTTAACAGTTTCCTTTAATATAATAGTCAGCAGGAAAAATGTATTATAGGTAAGCTCTACCCGTAACAGCTACAATATGTAAAAAACACACAAAATGTATCTAAAAAGTGTCTGTTTTGGGAGTTTAATGACTTGAAAGTTTTTCTGCAATATGTATGGTAGTTTTAACAAAAAGTGGCAAAATTATACCTGATATAGTAAATGTGTCATTTTTAGATTAATATTAAGAACACAACTGACCTACTTTTATGCATGTCACAAGAACTTTTCAAACAAAGGTTAGGTTTAAAGGTAAGTTATTGTGCATCAGCACCCATTAACATGACTGTGCCTGAAAGACTTGTGCCTCACAGTTGGGACTTTTCTTCAGCTTCCTTCTCATAAACTAACAAAAAACCACTCGGTAAGAAGGAAGCCAGTCCTCCAAAGCTGTTATAAAAAGCCAGGTTGCATTTCTAATCTACAATTTGTGTGACAAATATGAATATTTGGGAAAAAATCCCCTAATCCCATCCCAATTATGAAGTATGAGGATGTTGGGAAACATGTTGCTGCTTGCTTTAATGCTGAGTGAAATAAACTCTAAACAACTGCCGTAAACATTTCTCATGTCATGTACAAAAAAAAAGGTAATAACAGGCTTTCCAAACAATAGCTTCCAGCACCAAATTTGCTTCCAGTTTTACTGACTTTATCAGTAAGTCTTGTCACAAAAATATGTATATCTTCTCACAGTGTCTGCGGAAAAAAAAGGGATGCAGTTGTTTGTGAATCATCAAAAGAACCTCTTTCAAGACTGCTAGGTATTTTGTTGGATGTTCACGTCTTTCCTCCTCCTCTCCTTTTGTCCATAACCTAGGCTTTCTGATGGGGTTAAGGGAATCGGGATGGACTGAGCATTTTTTAGCCTAAGCATTTCCCGGAGAGCCACCCGGCAGTCCCTGTGTAAGCTGGTCAATGAAAAGCAGACAGCAGACTTCCAGTGGAGGATCCCACATGGGATATTAGCTACGAACAGATACAGAGCACACCTGGATCCAAATGTGGAAGCGGTATGTGTATTTTACTCACAAACCGAGACACTGGCACATTCATTTTTCTATTATCCTCATCTAGCTGGGCCTTTTTTCTTTTGTGTCGTTTATAAATAGTAAGGAACAGTGCAAAAGGAAAGACTGTACACACACTGATTAGCTTTTTGTGTGGTTCTGCTAAACTTTCCATCTGGCTGACCAAAATAAATTGTATTTTTATGTTCTGGAAGTTAGAGTTGGCTACCCTATGAAATGACGGGCAGCCTCGATGCCTTTGTAAATAAATGGACTGTAGGAGGCTTTATGTTTTGTGGTCAAGAATAGAAAAATTTGGTTTTACTTGTGATTTGTTTCTGAAAAGTCTGTGCTTGTCCCTTAGAGGATACAGAGAAAGTTTTATTATTTTCACAGAAGAATTTAATGCTTTTGCACCTTGTATGCTCCTTGGACAAACCATTTGCATCTTCCTGGAACTGTTTTTTGCAAGTTTGGACCCTTTTTACTGAAAGCAACTGTCCACAGAGGATACTATTTTTTGCGTGAAACAAGGTGATTTGTATTTTTTAATTCAAGTTCTACCAATTCAAAACTCCTGACACTTTCCTAATTTGAAATGTGTTTGAATGTACATCAAATTCAAGGTTTACTGAAGTGAGTGAGCATTTGACAGTTGTGTTTTTAGAGTAACTCTCTAACTTGTGTGTTCTTTACATGGTGTTTTGCAACAGTAGTTTCAATTTCATATTTTGGTAATTTATTTTTGAAAAAGTTAATGCTCTTTTTTAATACTAGCCTCATTTATTGCCTCTTCTATTTTTTTGTCAAAAGCCACATTAAAAAAAGTTTGGAAATGCAAATACTTCCCTGACATCTGTGAAAAGAGAGCACAGCTTTTTAAATAGTATAGGCTAAAACATAAGACTTGTCCAAAAACTGAGCCCTTTCCTTGCTTCCATGAGGAATGTGTGTGTACACTTATGTCTCTCAATGCACTTCAAAGCCATTTATACTAATGTACTTGCTTCTTTTAGGGTTCAAAGCATTGCATAGCTTTTCATTTATATGCCAATGACAGTCAGATTTATCTTCTGCTAAAAAGGAATGATGCTTACACTATTAAGCCCCTTATATCATGTCTCCAAGACATTGAGGATTGGTTGGCACTAAGCTTTTTGAATTTTATTGAAAAGAAAACAGAGGTTATAGTGTTTGGGCCAGATTACTCTAGTAGCACCTCCCCCAGTCGATTTGGTTCTTTTGAGCTTTTTTAAAACCAACAGTTTCTAACTTGGTTTTTAAATTTGACAGCATCTAGCATCACTAGATCATCAGATATGATCAGTGGTAAAGTCAAGCTTTTTAAAACTTGTTTGAAAACCCATTTTTATTCTCTGGCCTTTCACCCAACATCGGACTTCTGTTTTTACTGTCTATGTCATCCCTGGGCAGCACGGTGGCTTAGTGGTTAGCACTGTTGCCTCACAGCAAGAAAGTTCTGGTTCTTGGTTCAATTTTTAGCCCGGTTGGTCTTTCTGTGTGGAGTTTGTGTTCTCCCCGTGCTTGCGTGGGTTCCCTCCGGGTACTCCGGCTTCCTCCCACAGTCCAAAAACATGCCAGGTTGATTGCTCATTCTAAATTGCCCATAGGTGTGAATGTGAGCATGTTTGTCTGTCTTTGTATGTCACAGCGATGGACTGGCGACCTGTTCAGGGTGGACCCCTGCCTTTCACCTACAATGCATCGGGATAGGCTCCCGTTACTCTGAGAAAGAGTAAGCGGGTATAGATGATGGATGGATGGATGGATGTCATCCCTGCTCTTCCCACACTACCACGATCAGCATTGCCAGCCTTCTGATCATCGGACCTGAAACTACAACTCCTAGCATTCCTCACTTTCCCACATCATGAACTGCATCTGTGCCCTCATCACCTTCATCTGTTGCATCTGGTCTCATACCTATTTATAGTTCATTGTGTAGTATTGGTTGGTTCATGATCATCAGGCTACACTGACTTACCGGCGTCTTTACGCCCTATGGTTTTCGGATGAAATCCTGCTTTAGTTACTCTGCACTTCTGTCCGCCTGCTATTTGAAGATCCTGACACTAAACTGTTTTTACTGCTCTTACTGTTCTCTTTACTGGTTTTATGTCTTGTTTTGTATTTTGTTTTAGTTTATAAATTTGTTTTATGTGTTTATTTAGCTGTTGTTGTGTTAAAGTGCTCTATAAATAAAGAGAAAATGTGGATCAACTGTAGACTCTCAAATACAGTATCGCTGTTATATGAATTTCTTTAACACTGCTCAGAAACTAAATACTTTGCTCAGTTGAGGAGTGGCCACTTAGGAATAGGAGAGGAATAAGTTTCCCCTGGTGAAGTCAACTGAATATGTTGTTGGAAAAAGGCAGTTGTAAAAACAGCTGTATTTGTCCCTATACAACACATGTTATGGAAACTGTTAAACAACACTGACATGTTGGGTAAAGCATCGTCAGACAAGGTGCACGTTCCACATGAATATAGCTCTTATGTCAATGGAGAGCACTTTAAAAGAAAATCTCCATCACTGAGTGGATGAATTCAGTCGCACTGATACTTTATCTTGATGACTTTAAAGTAGTCATTCCTTTGGGAACATCAATGTAGAAACACATATTGTGTGAAGTCTATTGGGTTATTGGGAATATACCTGCCAAGTATAAATCAACACTACACTCCATTCAGCCTGCTCTACTCTGCAACAAGAACTTTCTGCAACCTCTTATTCATGATCTTGTCTCACTAGAACAGCATGGTGTTTATGTAGAGCAACTAGGTGCAGGTATGAAGGGAACAGTCTTGTTTGTAGCAGCTGATGACCTTGCTGCCCATTCACTTGCAGGATTCCATGAGAATGTCACAGTAAACATGTTTTGCAGAGTCTGTATGGCACCCAGAAGTGAGTTTCAACAACAAGATGCAGGTTCTGGTTTTTATAATGTCAGGGATGAAATCTGTCATGACAAGCATGTCCAAGAGGTGAGGAAAGACTCAAGCTTAAGCCAAAGCTCTGGAGTGAAGGACTGTGTCCTCATACTAAGAGTCTCAAACACTTTCAAGCGGTTAAAGGTTACCCTCTGGACATTTTACATGATGTCTTGGAAGGCATCATCCCAGTTGCAGTGTCTCTGTATCTGACAGACTTGATTGCTATAAAGTATTTTACTTTAGATATGCTAAATTAGGGTTGTAATTAGGTCTTTTAATTACACATTTACTAACAAAACTGATCGGCGTCAGACAATTGGCAAAGGATTTACAAAGGGACACATCTTGACCCAATGATGTCCAGAGTGCTTTTCACTTTTGGTCCTACCAGCTATGCTACACTGCTGGCCCTTCTATGTGTGCGGTTAAGCTGTCAGATTTAAATGATACCATTCCACTGTCAGTATACAAAGTACGAAAGAAGCTTATGGTAATGATCAAGCGATTCATTATTTACTAAAACTGTCAATATTTCTTTTCTTCCTCAGATAGCTACACAGCAGAAACTGATCATGAGTGATCTTTTTTAAGGGGGACATGCGAAAAATGACAATAACTCCTGGTCCAAATACAGTTGATGATATAATCAACTGACTAAGAAGATCAGTTGAGCCTAAATACAGCTTTACTTTACAGTACGCGGACTCTGAATTTGACAATGCAGTCTCTAACCTTTTTTCTGACCTACCTGAGAGACCTAGCATCCAAATTATTCCTGTCATTAACGTTGTCTGCGTCCCACAAAGTGAAGTAAACACTTGTAAGCAGCCAGCCTGACACAGTGATGCTGTCTACCTTATCTCGGGAAGGTTGCAAAGAGTGTTCTGAGGTTTTTGACATTCCAAAGATGTGGAATACAGATTACGCCAAAGAAACCTCCTGTATCGTCGTAATAGCACTTACTTCAGGGTGACAAGGAATATGAAGTGTAGCATTATTGCTGGCAGAGACAATCTATGGATACAAAGCCTACCCAGCAAAAGAGGAGTTTGGAAGATGTTTAACATAAGCAAAACACAGCTATCTTTAAGAACAAGGCTTATCTTCTAGTTGTCTTAAATGTCTATCTGCTTTAAATTTAAAATGTTAGTATCTCCATGATAGGCAGTTTTGCAACGTGAGATATCTGCCGTTGTTATAAGCAATTCTGTCTAAATTTTAAAGTTGAGTTTATTTAATGTTTTTCAGGTTTACTTGGAGTTTAACAGGGACGTTGATAGAAATCTTAAAGAAGAATCCATTGCTGTTCTTGATGGTTTGTGCCCAAGCTTGGCGGACCTCATCAATAGGAAGACAGGTTGGATAGGCAAACCGGGACAACAGTGGGTTGTTATTTATTTATTTTTTTGTTTGTAATGATTTTTGTGTTTTGTTTACTCATATAACAATAAGAATACAAATGATCTAAGATATAAATATCTTTGTTCGACATGTTTGTGGTATCTCTTTGCAGAGCACTGAGCCAATAGCGATTAGATGCCTTGTCCTGAGATGACTTCCTATCATTCTTGGGGATTAGGCATCTATGTTCTTTAAAAGCAGTATGGTGAGTGCAAAACACTAATCGTTTGATAATTGTTTGATTAGTGTTTTGCTATTCTTGTGAAGTGAATTTGAATTCTTTATATCTGAATATTAATCATTTGATTTGAAACTGAACTGATCAGTTTGAATAATTGCTTTTTAAATCTGAATGTGAATGGACTCATTTGAAATTGAATCAATTGGTTTGAATGTGTATCAAGATAAAATTAAAACTGAATCTTATTCTATTGAAAAATACAAATAATTATTGGAAATACAACATGCCTAGCGGTGTGCTGGCCAGCTGGCATACCAGGGCAAACCTAGTGGTTTCAACCCTGTGATCCACCACTCACCTCCAGAGCTGGTCTGACTTGCAAATGCCGGGCATTGATTTCACTCCCCAGTAAACCTCTGGACATTCCGAAATCAGCGTATCTACTTACATTCTTAATTTGCAATAAATAACCTGTGTATCGTGCATTGGTTAGAATTGAGAGAACTACACTTTATATTTTTATTTTGTGGACCGAACACCCATTGTAATCCTACTTATTACTTGTTTAATAAATTGTATTTGGAGAATATTTTTGTTAAGGAGTGCATTTCCAGATTTATGAAAGACTGCAGTATCCCCTCAACAACAGTGCTCTTGATCTGGATTATTCAGAATATATAGTCACCCAAGAGAGGACCTTCCTAGGTGCACTGGAGAATTTGGAATTTCCCGTTGATGTCTGTGATGCTGTGCAAGATCTCAACAACTTGTTGGACCAGCAAAACAAATCTCCCCCTTTCACTCACTAGTAAAGACGATTGGCCCTCATGGATATTTTCGGCTTCAGATCACATTTGGTCTACCTCCAAAGTCTTCTTAAAATAGGTTAACCCGTCACATGGTAGCAGACATTCTTGGAGTCTCAAGATGCACAATGTACAGGAGAATGCAAGAGTACGACATTCAGTCAGAAGTCTTTATTCTACTATAACTAATGATGCTCTGGATGACAGAGTTAGAGCCACTGAATACAGTTTACCTCATGCTGGATATCGGATTGTCAAGGGCTGTCTTCAATCAGAGGATCACCGTGTGCAGTGGACCAGAGTCAGGACCTCAATGCACAAAGTTGGTATGAAAGGCATCCTGTCAAGAGTAACTGCCATGGGATGTGTGGTTCAGCGAAAATACTCAGTTCAAGGCCTACATCTTCTGCAGCACATAGATACCAATCATAAACTCATCAGGTTTATTTGTCAGTTATGTAAAGAACAGCTGTTTTATTTATAAATTATGTTTTTTTTTGTTTGTTTTTTTTTTACAAAATGATGTCCTTCTTCCCATCGGATACAATTTGGCAGCATCAATGCCTTTCTTGAAAGACATGATTTCTCATTATAAAAAGCAAAAATTAAGAACACTATTACAATCAACTAGCATCTCAATCTGCATATGAAGTCTATGCATTTTTATCTTCCCTTTATTAAGACTGTTTATCTACTATTGTAACAGAGTAAGAAATTGATGTATCTTTCTTCTCCTTTTAAGTCATGGTGCTTGATGCTGCAGCCAACAATACAGCCAGTACTGATCTAGGTTCTTTTCTAGATGGAGTGAGAAGATTTGGATAGCCTTACGAATGAGCACATTTGCAATACATTTGTCTTATATATAAAGTTTTATAAACACAAATGTTACCCTCCATTTGTTGGATATGCAAATATGCAATGCTATAAAAAGTATTTGTGTGTTTACAATATTTTCCCTGCGCCTTGCCATCGATCCCCTTTCACCTTCACGTCTAGTTTTGGAAGAGACATTTATTTGACCACACTCTCATATGCTGTGAACCTACTCCCCCATCACTGATGGTCATTTCTTTGCTAATTATAGAGGTTAGTTGTTTTCTTTAACAAGTACTTAATCATATTTTCCATTGACAATATTTTGACTGTCATCATCATAACCTCAAATTATGGTATGTTGCCTGCTGACTTAGTTTATCTTCTAGCTGCAAGAACATAACTGACAAGCTGACACGAACATGGAGGGAATGAGGTCATTAGGGGACAACTGTGACAAAAATACATTTAACTTTTCAAAAGGTGGCTGAAAACACATAAAAAAAAAACTGTTAAAAAAGGTTTCTGTTTTGAATACTGATGTTACAGTTTAAAAATCACCGTAATGTATGAATTTCTGTTTTCATTGTACTGGAACAAGTCTTTTATACTTTTTATAGAAGTCTAGAATGGAGAACTTAAACAACATTTGAGTGCGTGATCTCAGAAGACTACATTTGTTCTTTTACATGCCTGAAAGGACGAGACATGTTTTATTCAGTGGAAACATGCAACCTCAACACTGTTTATCATTTAACGTTACACACTGTACATGAAAACGCTATGGACATTTTCAATATTGTAAAAAACATACACATGTATTTTTGTCTAGTCTAACTAACAAAAAAATAACTAAACTAAAGTTCTTTTCTGTGAACTGGAGGTAACTGTTTGGATGATTTAAAACCATCCTAAACCTTATGAAATGCTTGCCCACGCTGGACAGCCTCGGTCATCAATTATTGAACTCTACACAGGTCTGCATATACTGGACAGGTACGTATATTGAATTGCTACATGCCGACACTATTGGATAGCAAATGCCATATTCAGTGTGACAGGAGTGGTTGAACTGTACCCTGACCCTGAAGTCTCTTTTCTCTTCTGGCAGAATAGGAATATTTTCCTGTCTTTTGAGCCACTGTAAGAATGTACTCGCCTGCAACGCGTTGGGATAGGCTCCGAGATATCCGGGTATAGATAATGGATGGATGGATAGTTAAAAGTTGTGTTACTACTAAAGCAGACAATTTCTCAGATTTACTTCTGTCCCAGGGACAAAAAAAGTTGGCAGATGTTTGGGTATGGGCACAATAAATCTACAAGACCACAAAGTTTCAGACCTTTACATAGCTGGGAGATAAGAGATACCAGCAGAAGTTTGGCATGAAGTACAGTAGCTCTATAAATAAATAAATATCGAGTTAAACTGTTTAAAAACTCAATCAGCATAATTAAAAAATGTTTCTGAATCATTTCTTCTCTCTTCTCAACATTAACAGGTCCATGATAGCCATAACTCAGTAGTGTTTCCCTACTTTCTATCATGTTTTCGTCTGCGGTTGACTCAACCTTTGAAGAACACACACCAATTTCAGCCCAAACCCTCCAACATCATTCTTAATTCAGACCATTATCGTTTCCTTGATCAAGATCCAGCAAGGAATATTTGGGAGATATTCCAGTCTGGTCACTCTCAAACAACATTTGCTCTAAACCAGCAATATCCCTCCATTTAACAAGCTTTTTTCATTTCATCACAACTATTTTAGATGGTTTAAGCCATGCTTCAACTAAGTGTACCTGTGAGGAACCCTTTTTGTAATGCCCCTGTAGCAATTCCTGGCTCCCCTATGAATGTGATCCTCAGCTGGGAAGTAGCCAATGCCCTCTTATGCTGCTTCTACTGTGCAAGGCCTCGTTCCACCATGCTGGATCTTGACACTATGACAGGAAATTCTTCTGTATTCATGGCACCAGATATGACTTGCAGGATGTCATCCAGGCTGATGGAAAAAATATATATATTTAAAAGAAAAAAGTGGAAAATGTACAAAAGTGCAATTTTAGGGAACATGTTGTATCTCCAACTTTGCAAACTGGTATATGCACCAACACAGGTGTGAGTTTTTTACTAAGACCATTAAAAAAAAAAACTAGATATGGTTATATGGATCAGGTTAAGTCCTAGAGGTAACTTCAAAATCTATCTATCATCTATCCCATTATTGAACATATGGTGCCAAAAAAACCCATAAAAACCAACATATAAAACAATACATGGACAAGTTTAGCCTCAAGCATGAACTTTCAAGTACATAAAAAATGAATTAATCTGTCTACCTTATCTCATCATTCTCACCATCTTGCCAAAAATCTTTGGCTTTGTACTGTATGCAAACTTGTCAAATGTCTTTTCAACAGTCATATTAATTTATGAAATACCAGATGCTTGGAGAGAGGGCCTAACTAACAGGACAACATTTTTTTAAAACAACGTTAAAAAACTGCATTACCTTACTCTACGCTGGCATGTATATTAATCTCTCCTTGAGAAAATGTCTGACCACAGATTGGGCACAAAATCTGTTACGAGAGCCAAAAAACTGTTTAACGTAAAAGGCAAACACAATGATGCTTTTAAATATAAACACTGTAGTTATTTTTACCTCAATATCCACTTTTTCCTCTGAAGGCTGTTAAAGCAATTGAAAAAATAAGACAGCTCTTTTAAAAGACAAGATCATCTTCTTGAATGACAGACTGTACATCTGACTGTTTAATCATCTGTTACGGGTATCCTGTGATACCCGTAATTCAGTCTGTTCTATTCTTTTTCCATTTGTTAATTTACCTCTAGTGATGAGATTACAAATTGGACTAATTTCCAACAGGACATATTCCATTTTATTATACATGTTAAATTAAAAATGGGGATTTAAAGGCTACTAAAATCTCCCTAGTCTAACATAGGGTGTGGTGGGTAGTTCACTGATCTGTTAATCAAAATTAACAATTCCAAATTTAGATGTTAAATAAAAATGGAGAACCAGGTGAATATTATAAAGCAGACATCCACAAAGCTGGACAGGAAAAAGAAAACCTTCAGAAACACCATCCAGTTTTGGAGAAAGGTCTATGTATGCGACCTGTATGGAACCTGAATATCCTCTTTTTGTCTTGTTTCTCACACTAGAATCTTAATGAGGGAGACTTTATTAATAAAGTGGATCTTTATATTGTCAATTGTAAACCAATGTATTCTACTGAAGGATGCTTGGAATGCACAATACTCATAATTTTCTCACAGATTTTTTTTCAGATTTTTCAATAAACCAGTTTCTTTTCCATTTCTCTGATTAAGAATTGCATCCAGTTGTTTTTGTTTCTTCTTATTTGATAGGGATGAATCTTGGAGACCTATTACTGCTCATAGCGACACAAACTTCTCATGAAAATGGTCAAAAAAACTAATCTTATTGTGTAAATGGGACTTAACATTCCATGAAAACAAAAGTACACAATGTCTATTTTCAAGCTACAATGTGCACAGTTTTTAGATTAGGTTTTTACTTGAGTTAATACTGTACTTCAGCTTTTTTGAGCATATTCTATAGTTTATGTACTTATTCACTTATTTTTGTAAAATGTAAGATTTCTGCAGGAATTCAGTGGTGAATGCTGACGACATCCACGAGGATTTCCACACTGCAATGCCATTATTAGGCTAAAATTTATCTCAAGGGCCTCTGGCTGAACTAATATTCCACAGTGAGAATTGTGGTAATTAACAGGAGGGACCATATATCTCCAGTTTCACTTCCTTAACCTCCTGTTAAATTTAGAATAGTTGTTAAATCCTTTTCATATAAAGCCTTTAAGGGCCAAGCTCCATTGTGTCTTAAAGTCCTCATGGTTCTATTTTATCCCAACAGAGTACTTTGCTCTCACAGTGCAGGCTTACTTGTGAGTTCCAGGGTTTCCAAAAGTCGCAGAATTAGAGTAAAGGAGCCTAAAGTTTTCAGGCTCCTCCTTTGTGGAACCAGCTCCCAGCCTGGGTTCATGTTCACAAATTATCTATCTTTAAAATTAGGCTGAAAACTGCCTGTTTGTTGAAGCTATAAAATATATGGGGTTGGGCTGGGCTGATTAACCCATAATCATCTTTATTTATGCCGCTATAGGCCTAGATTCCTGGAACACCTCCCATGATGCAGTTGGCACCTCTGTTTTTACATTTTTAACTCTCCATATATGAATACGCCACTATTGGGATAATGTGTATGCCTACCCTAGTGTTTTTGTCGTTTTGGCTTTTCATACTCATCCAGTTGAGGAAAATGACGGCATACTCTACTGATACATCTGCTGATACACACTCATATACTACTGCATCTTATCTGCTGCTCACTGCTCTTAAAAAGCCTTATGTTTCATCCCAGCAACACTTTAATTGCATTCTTACAGTGAGGACAGTAAACAATAAAGTGTTTCTGCGCCATTGTTGCATTTACCATTGTAAAATTCTCCATTTTTCTCTGTTGGGGACAGATCTGGACTGCAGGCAGGACAATTCAGCACCTACCCTCTCCTTCCGCTGTGTCTTTGTAATGTGTGCTGAATATTGCTTTTAATCATCTTGCATCTCAATATGCTTTTGTGACTTTCATAGAAGTGTAAAATACCTGATACTGATGCTAGTCTGGATGTCCCTTTTTCTCTTTGATTTTCTCTTTGATAAAACCTGATGACTGGCAGGTGGCGTTTGCTGAACATAGCAAAGCCTGCAACATATACCTATCAGTTCAAGCACCCTTGAGGTCGAAAAATGCTGCTAGATTCTAGTGCTTGATAGATAAGGCCCTGAGAGAGCTATGCAGGAGAATTTGTTGTGTTTACAGTGACAATGTTGTTTTCTCCCATACTGCACAACAACACCTCAGGGATTTGCATGGAATCCTGAGAATATTGTACGATGCCGCCCACTTGCGCTTAATTTAAAAATTTGTTCCCTTCCAGAGGGTGTTGAAGTTTGATAGATCCTGAAAAGATCTTGGCTGTGATGGCCTTACTATTTCAGAACAATAAGCAAGTCCCACGAAGCTTATACCATAAATGTAACCCTCATTTGCAGATTTGGCCGTCCCACTTAATTGCCTGAGGAGGACCGGTTTGGGTGGCAACAAGTTAGAGAAATGCCAGAAGCGTTTTGGCCAACTAAAGCAAACCGAAGTGTAGCGAAGATCTTCTTCGTTACCATAAGGTGTGTGGTAACGAGGTATGAGAAGGACACTGCAAATAGGCACTTGTAGCACTTTAGTTGGGACTTGGGAACAGGCATGGAGTTGCACAGACACATTTGTTCAGGTTTTTATAAATTAATGTTTATTAAGATTTGTAATGATAAACAGGTAGTTTTATTCCAGAGGTTGCGTAGCTGGTTGGGTGAGCCAACAGCTGCCTGTCAGAAATGAACGTTAGTGTTTGTGATTTAGCTGGGAGTGGAGTGAAGTTTTGGCTGTAAGTACTCACCTGTCTTTGTCTTCTCCAGGGGCTCAGGCAAAATGCTTCTCCCAGGGCCTGAATGTTATTTAATGTTCCAGGAGAGACCAAAGGATGAGAAGCATGGGGGGAACTAGGTGGGGCTCAAGGTGTATTTGTGTCTGGGCATTTTAATTAATATTGTTTGGTAAATTAGAGTTTTATTAATTGTTTGAGAGGTTTTATAGGTATTTGCATTTTTAAGGGTAATGGAAGGTGGACATCCCTCCATTAGGAGATGGTTCGAGCAGATCATTAAGTAGCAGGTATAAAGCCACCTGTGATCAGAGTGTGAGGGGGATATCACGTGCTGTTGTGAAATGATGTTGGCTTTTAAGTATGTGCAATAAAAACGAAAATTCCTCCTCTGATCGAGTCATTGTTTTCTGCGCTCCATGTAGTTAATACTTGACCCATCACTTCCCTTTGAACACACACATATACTAATGATGTTTGGTTGGTTGCAGTGCTACATCAGGAGAATCAGGAGGAGGGAAAAGTGTTAATTATTGGTTCCAGAGGCCTACATGGTGGTATTTATTCACAAACCATGCTGCTCTGATGTTGATTTTTAATTGTCCCAAAACGTCCTCATGACTGATCTTTTGGATTCTACAACTCCAGCAGTTCCTGTTAAAAGTCCAGTATTCCGAAGGACTTTGAAACATTGTCGTGTTTGTCCCACTCACTCCTACATCTCCATGTATTCAATATATATATATATGTAGTACCCCTCTGTGTTCCCTCAGTTCTCCCAGCATCCTTGTCAGAAATAAGGGAGCCACAGGAGAATGATTTGGGCACCAGCAACATCGTCAAGGATGGTTCCAATAATAGTAAACCAGACAGGGTGGATGTTAAAATGTTACAAGGTCTCCTATTCTCTCAGTCACAGTGAAAGAAGAATGTGGTATATATGAGCTTGCTGTCCCAGTAATGTTAAATATTTGTAAATTTCATACAACAGTACGCTACTTCAGCAGTCCCTACGTATGATAATGCACATCTGTTAATAGGTACTCCTGACCTGTACAGTTAACAGATGTGCAAGAGATGTGAGAAGAGAGAGGTTCTTGCACCAGTGAGTGAGTGAGTGAGTGAGTGAGTGAGTGAGTGAGTGAGTGAGTGAGTGAGTGAGTGTACTGTAATAGTTCCACAA
This sequence comes from Xenentodon cancila, assembly GCA_014839995.1. Classification (NCBI taxonomy): domain Eukaryota; kingdom Metazoa; phylum Chordata; class Actinopteri; order Beloniformes; family Belonidae; genus Xenentodon; species Xenentodon cancila. The sequence continues at coordinate 18,141,645 of CM026210.1, read as the reverse complement.
TTTCTCTTCATGGGTTATCATGGATTATATGCATTTAAGTATATAAAAAGGTACATCATTACCACTAATGCAGCACTCATGGGGGGCTTTAACTGGGAGGATATCAAATCAGTCTGAATACAAATGCTAATTATGTGTGTAACAGGTATCTTTTAATTGCCCCTTGATATGCATGTGTGAATATGCAAGTCCGCGCAACTGAATTGAAAGTGCAAATAGATTATTAAAGTCAAACCCTGATGAATTACCTGCCTCAATTAAAGTTGATCCTCATTAGTGTGACCTGCGTGTGTCTGTCACATTATGACTCCCTGTCCTTTTTCTGCCTCCTTTTTCTCTCCCATTTCTCTCTTCAGCGCTTCTGTCCTCCACAACTTTATCTCTCGATACCTCTTCCAGTAGTTTTTCTATCAATAGTATGTTGTTTAGTGTTTATTATTGGGTATGACAGAGTCCCTTTTTGTCCCTACTTGTACTCAAATCTAAAAAAACCAAATAACATGTCAGGTTAATGTGTTCTGACAGTATGTCATTGTAATGGCATCTGGCATTTTTTTTCCTACCTAGAATTGTAAAAGTATTGCAGACATACTGCTAACATTTTGCTGACTTTATTTTACACACTAATCTGACAGTTTCTTGCTGAGGTGACCTCCCACAGCTCGGTGAAAGTAGAAGGGAATATAGAAGAGCTGCTGACATGATAATTATCACTAATGAGGTTGAAACAGTGAAGCAATAACTGAAGTAATAACAACGATGGTCTGGGAGTTGACTAGCTCAGAAATATAACACCCAATAACACCCAATGGACCAAACTCAAAAAACAGATTTCGATCAGCTGAGTGACGTGACGCAATGTACAGGGTGCGGTTTGGTTCTGCCCAAGTAATGCAAACGTAACATTTTTGTTTAAGTGACACAAAACATGTTCTTCCATGGTAAAATTTTATTTGAAGGTATAATTTAATTTTTTAAGAAGGTAGCTCTGAACTGAACTGTGGGTGCCATGTGTCATTGTAGCATCCATCAAAGGTTTCAACGGTTCACACTTCACACAAAACCCAGCTACATACACAGATAGTGTTTGCCGATAAAATTTTGCACTGACAGGACAGATCAAAGCAGGGTTTTATGTGTAAGTATATATCTGTATATATGAGTATTTTCTCTTGGAAGGTCTTATGGTCAAATACAATTCAAAATGAAAGTGAAAAGATATTTTTCACTGTTCACATGCTGTCCACCTGAACACATTTTCCTAGTGCACAATACAAACTTTTTTTTTTCATTCTGAATATCAGAAGAGTTCTGATAGCTTTGAAATACAAAGTTATATTCAATGTGATGCTCACCCCTGATCTGTTATCATCCCAGCTGCTTTCAAGTGGAAACTCTTGTGTCAGTCTGTATCTGGGGCATTCTGTTATCAAGACACCATAGACAGAAAGTTTTCTCAAATTTTTGTCTTTATCTGTATCAGTCGTGATGGGTACCGTTTCAAAGTTAAGGCATGAGCCCAGCGGGAGGTACAGCTGAACCTGGAACTAATGTGTGTTTTGGGCCTTCGTTTGTTATCAAAGTACTTTCAGTCTGTCAAGGCATGAATTTAAAACACTGAAGTTGACATGCAGTGTCTGAAAGTTAAAAGTAGATTTTTACATCCACCTACAGGGACATTTTATCTTAGGTTATATTTTGAGCGCAAGCTTGATGGCCCAATTACTCTGTTGGTGACTACAAAAACATTATTAACAACATTATCTTTATTTCACTGATTATCTACAGTAATAAGGTTAAATATTAACAAAATCATCTTTCATGTTAAAATATTACTTATGTCCCATTCGCATGGAATTCAAATTATCTGGGGACTTGCGGTAATTTGTAATAATCACGGAGGATGGCTTAGCTCGAAGCTAATCTGATCATCATTTAAAATCAGCTCTGCTGCTTTAAATCTCTGGTCCTGCTCTTCACAATTCATCATTCCATTGTATCCTCAGTTTTAGACAACCTGAATACTTTCTCAACATTGTTAAGCTTGATTACGCTGCAGTGTTTGCTGATCTTGGATTTTTTTATGCGTATATATGTCTACTTTTAGGCTGTCCTCGGCTGCCGCTGCCTGGCCACTCCTTCTCCGTTGGAACCTAGTTTCTTTTCTTGGGGCTGTTTTTCACGCAATTGAGACCAAGCTCACCTTTGGCTGCAGGGTGAATCACAGGCCCTAACAGAGCAAAAGAGTTAAAGAAACCTTGTGATAAAGCTGGCATAGTGACATAGTTGTTTAAAACTGGGCTAAACTAACCCTTATTTTGAAAAAAAAAAAAATCACATGGCAGTAAGGTTAGTGACTGGGGAGTATCTTAAACAGCTGTTAACTTACCATACTTGCTATACACATGTAGCACCCTCACCACTCTATCTACTAGAACGATGGGGTGTTGGGTTGTTTTTATGTAAATGAGTTCCTTAATGATTAGACCCCTGAAGTGTATGGCTCAATAACTATACTCCAAAGACGGGAAATATTTGCAAACCCTTTACTTCTTATCCTTTTTTCAAAGAACATGCATATTGTTTTCCCACATAGCACTTAAACTGGGTTTATGAAACTCAGCAGACCAACAAAGCAAACCATCCCAGCAACAGGTTTACACTCATGTAACGTCCCTATAACTACCAGAACATTGAAAAGGGTAACAGCCGTAATAACATTTAACCAACCGGTGAAGAAACTGCACAAAAGAATTAGACTAAAATAGTCCCCACTATCATTAGAAGGTTTCGCGGTCATTTGCAGGACATCTCCCACTGCTCTAACGATAGCTTCACGGGTAGAAGTCTGCAGTGAGGGAATATGGCTAGAGTCAGTTTGTGGCACCTGACCTTGAAGTTCATTCTCCTCGGCAGGTGGAGAAGGTGTGTGTGGGCCCACGATTCTCCAAGGAAGATCAGAGCCATTGGGCATCACTTCTGGGGGAATTGTCTGTGTATTGACCTTCTCTCTGCATTCGCACAGAACAGTCAAGCTTTTCGACTGCAGGTCATACATCTTTCCCTGACTCTGACACGTCCCAATACTTTAAGGATCTGGAGCGTTTCCTCAATGAGCATCACATCTGAATCTACTGGCACATCTTTGACCAATACTGCATGTAATGGGTCAATATCTTCGCCTTTACACCAACACCACAACTGAGCCATCCCCACAATATTAAACTAACTCTTTCAGTTTATTTATTTATTTATTTATTTATTTATTTATTTATTTATTTATTTATTTATTTATTTATTTATTTATTTATTTATTTAGTATCCCAGCTGTGTCTCCAATTTATCAGCACCCTCACCACTCTATCTAGTAGAACAATGGGGTGTTGGTATCTCTTTATGTAAATGAGTTCCTTAATGATTAGACCCCTGAAGTGTATGGCTCAATAACTATACTCCAAAGACGGGAAATATTTGCAAACCCTTTACTTCTTATCCTTTTTTCAAAGAACATGCATATTGTTTTCCCACATAGCACTTAAACTGGGTTTATGAAACTCAGCAGACCAACAAAGTGAACCATCCCAGCAACCGGTTTACACTCATGTAACGCCCCTATAACTACCAGAACATTGAAAAGGGTAACAGCCGTAATAACATTTAACCAACCGGCGAAGAAACTGCACAAAAGAATTAGACTAAAATAGTCCCCAGTCCCGTGTGTTTGTGTTTGTTTTTCTCACGACTCTGCCGACTGGCCCCCAGATGCGTTGCAGGCCTGTGCAGCTTGAGTGCGACGCAATGCGATATCCCCCTCAAAATATATATATATATTTCAATACTGGGAGAAAAAAACAAAACTACTCTAACTGGGAAAATGGCGGAATCCTCCCAAGAAATTAGCGAGCTCCACGTGGTTGCTGTGTTCTTGACCAGACCCCTCGCCCGGTTCCGATACACCGCTCGGGAAAAGCGGTGGGAAAAGAAACAAGTCCAAGGCTCACATGCAAAATTTCCAATCTCCCACTACTCATTTCTTTTATTTCCGTCTTCCTTCTCTCTTCCCGCGTACCACGCCTCTCTCACTCTCAACTCCCCCTTCCTGCCAGAGCACTCACCAATCACGCTTCAGACCCCACTCTTTTACCATTTACGGTTAACTGTAGTTAACAACTTCTCTTACTTTTTTTTCTACCACAATAAATCCATATAAAGTATTTGCAGGGAAATACTCCTGTTGATGCTTTGTCAGAATATAACTGAGCAATTCTTTATTGCAGAACATGTTATGGTAATTCCACGAATTACCTAACTTATTATCCGACGGGCTACACACAAAAACATGTCTTCATGCACGTTATTAGTACATAAACACGGTTGTTTAATAGAGTCCTTTGTACTGTAGTTATTGTTGAAGCACATGAAGAGGCTGTTATCAGCTGCTGTGGTCTTGGATCAATTTACAACATTTGCTTCTAAGCTCACATAGACACTCTCAAGGACATCTCACATGTGGTTATATACAGACATATGCTGAATTTACTACCACTGAGTACACATCAATATACAATGCACAGACAGGACACTGCAGAATTAAGCAGAAATGTGAACAAGAGAAAACAGGCAAAGATATTAAATGTTTTGAATGGAAAATAAAACAAATGAATGTTGTATGTAATTTATCCCCAAAATAAGAAGATTCTGCTTTAAATGCTGAGATTTGAGCTGGATTACGGGTGTATGTTCTGACTAAAAATTAATGGAAAGCCTTATTAACTAAGAGATCAACAGTCATATTTATGTGGTTTAAAACAGAATTAAATGTTCTAACTTGGTTTTAACTAAACTTCAGTGGTTGGTGGAAAAAAAATAAAAAAGTGAATAATTAAGGAAACAGAAAACATTGGTACATTTTCCTTAACTGCAATGTTATTTATACTTCCACAGGAATCATTGTGAGGAAATTTAAGTTCTGTTGAATTTAATTTTCCTTGCTTTGGTTTAAAATTTTTGTTTAGATTTACATACACCACAGAATAGTGTCTTAGGTCACGCAATAATTCATCTTTACTTCAACATTAGCTAGTAGTCTTTTAACATCAAAGGCTTAAATTTTATTTAAAAAAAAGTGATAAAGATTACCTAGACGTCGTTCTGATATTTCATACATCTGGTCATTATGGAACCGGCTTGCTTTTCCAATTAAATGTTACATTTCAGCAATAGTATTAGGTTCATCATGACAGTTAAGTAACATCAATCCATTTTCTATACCTTTTTATTCTTGCAGGACAACGGGGGTCTGCTGGCGCCTATCCCGACTCATTACAGGCGAGAAGCAGGGTTCAACTCTGGACAGGTCGCCAGTCTATCACACGGCCACATACAAAGACAAACAACCATGCACGCTTACACCTATGGGCAATTAAGAATAATCAATCAACTTAGTATGCATGTTTTTGGACTGCGGGAGGAAGCCGGAGTACCCGGGGGGAACCCACGCAAGCACAGGGAGAACATGCAAACTCCACACAGAAAGACTCCCGCCGGGCCGGGAATCAAACCAGGAACCCTCTTGCTGTGAGGCTATTTTTTTTTTTTTTTAAAAAGTAAGAAAAAATGTTGGTGAAGGAAAGAAGATTTGTGACAGAGTTGTACATAAAAGCCTGACATGTGACATTGAGTCACTTGCCAAGCCCTCAAGTACACAACAAAACACTGACTGTGTGCAGCATGTCTCACTTATTTCATGGCTGCACGACAAGACCGAACAGATTGAACAGATATCATATTGGCATTCTCAATTGCTTTTCCTCTGATACATGGGGAGAGTAAAATATCACAGATGTAATTTTTTTATATTAAGGTACAAACTTCTAAAAAGCTATTAGAATAGAATAGATAGAAATTTATCTATTTCTATCTATCTTTCAATTCTAAAACTCAGAGATGGCAGAGGAGATGGCATAGCCATTGTAAATGTTCAACTCAATTCTTTTTAAGGTATCATCAAATGTTTATATCAATAACTAACTATTGTAAGAAGTAATGTATCCCTATCAAATTTTCTATGCAGCTACAAATAATGTGTAGTAGTTGAGTCAAAGAAAAAATAAAAATGGCAGTTAAGGCATCAACAACAATCTAATTAGTCACCTGGGTGAAGCAGAATAAGCTGAAATGAATCTATTTTTCCCCCATAAAGTTGTTAAGTCTGATTAGCTCTGTATTTTTCTAATGTTAGTGTTTGGATTTTGGAAAAAGCAATAGAGTAGGTTACACCAAATATCATTTTGACAAAATAAAAAGTCCCATAAATAGAGAACTAAAATGGTGAAGGATGAGGTCAGAAAAGTCAAAGTAAAGAGCTGAAAGGTAATAAAACTGTAAAGTTAAAAAGAATATGGATAATTCCTTTCCTATCACACAGTTGTTTGACCTACTGCTGCTTAGGAAATGTTTGTTTTCCATGTGATTTATTAAATATCTTACAGCAGTTACAGTTACATAAGAAAGGTTGGGAAAAACTATATCAAAATACATTGTAGCTTCTCTGGGCATTGATAAGTAGTAGAACCTGGTAGCCACAGCTAACTTGGTTTGAAATCAGGTGGCCATGTTGAAGTTGATTTCCTGAGAAACATGGTATTGCATGGTACAAAGAAAAAGAGGTTTCAACATCACTCTTCAGAAAACCTATGGGTGACTGATTGTCTGTCCAGCAATTTTTACATCCTGGATGAAAAGCCCATGCCAACAAGGGGAGAACATGAAAAGTTCACAGAAAGACCCCTACCAGGATTCATAGCATTAATCTTCCTGCTGTAAAGGAACAATGCAAAACACAATTCATTATACTCCAACAAATTTTCATTTTATTCAAAGTATAGTTTACGCTCAGCTCTGAACAACTTTACCAAACCATACCTGGAACCACTTTCTTTAATTTGAATACATTTAAACATCATTCAAATTCAGAGCATAGCTTACCATGATCGCGTCTATTTACTAAAGATGCTACTGTTAAAATTTCTGTAAATTATGTTAAAGTGGTGAGTATAGGCTTATACCACCACAAGTCCTTTACCTCTTCCCTTAACTGGCTGTCTTTTCTTTCTTTCTACAATCTTATTAAAAAGCAGATTCATTGGCTGGTATTATACATTCTCACAAACCAGGATCTCATACTACACAATTTCAAAAAAAGTTGGTGAGAAGTTTTAAGCTGATCGATCAAAGCAAGAAATTGTAAGATGACACGTCAAAACCAGTGGTGAAGGCTAACACACAATTTTCCTAAACATAACCAACACCTTCTTGCCTGTGACAATAGTCCCTATTCAAAACAACTAAGATGGCTGAAGAATTACTGACAGCATTTTGGATCAACATTGATTTTTGGTTCACTTTATAAAAAGGAATACTGCACTTTCCCAAGACTTTTGACCTGTAAAGCAAAAAAAAAGTTCAAATTAGGCTGTCCAAAACACACATATTCTTTCATTATAAAACATTTTGTTCTTGATATTGTTTTATAAGTCTTGATAGGAACTTTAAACCAGATGTTTGTTCTTGCAATAAACTACAGGTTTCTCTATATTTTACATACTGTAAGTTTTATTCAGTGTGGGAGATAAAATTTGGTTTTTCAGACAGTGAGGGCTTGTTCTTAGCATAACAAAAGGGAATCGTCATTTCCAAGCAGAATGATACCAGAACCACAAGATTCTCCACAAGCTGCAGAAGTTGCTCAGAGTAAATTAACTCAATTAACTAACTGAGCTGTTAATGTGAATTAAAGGTTAATTGATCTAACCAAGGTGAGATAATGACCTAAAGTAAATATCATTCACTCAGTATCACAAAACAGAACACAGTCAAATGTTTAGGGGTAGTGGAGCTTACAAATTGCTGATATCAATAACAGAAAAGGGCCATTACAAGTGTGAAACTGCTTCTGATCCACGCCATTATAGCAGGAGGGTTTGGGCTTTTGTTCAAATGTGTAGATTAAAAGGCACTCCATGTAGTGATTCAATGCCAGACCAAATGGGAGCAGCATATCACAAGCCAGTTCATGAGCCAGCCCTTGGTGTAATACCCCCAACCCCCATCACTCCACAAGTGATAATACTTATACACAAAGTTAACTGTAGAGGACAGAGGACAGTAAAGCCATTGTTCAACATCTGGAAATATAAATTAAATCTTCATATTCAAGCTTCATATTTCATTCCTTTATATTTGAGACTTGTGCTATTTTTGTGCATCAAATTTACATGGGAAATGAGGCATAACTACATGCATAACAGGAGTTTCCCAAAAAACATGGGTAAAGGAATGGATGAGTGTGTGAAGGCATTAGAAGAATCTGTGCTACAGAGCACAGGGAGTGGGTTAAAAATGGTTTGTAATGGAAAAATGAGTTACTTACACAAATTGTTGAAGGACACGTTGTGTGTGCAGCATCTGCTCCTTTCTCTGTCTCATCTCTACTTGCTCTTCCAGGTGACATCAGCTTATTCCTTACACTTTGACTGGCTGTAGCTCAAACAATGATTCCCCTGATGCTTGCACCAGATATATGGTATGCAAAGATATCTGTCAACAACTGGAGATGACCCACTGGCAAAATTTCATGAGGTATTTTCTGGTGAAAGAGCGCCATGGACCAGAAGAAACAACACTGTTAACACATGTAATGATGCAAAACAGAGCACAACAACATATGGCATTAAGTTGGATATGACGAAATGATTTATTCTTCTATAATGTAAGCTTAGACTACTAAAGCATTCAAAACTTTATTTACTCAATGATCAGTAGAACTAAAGGTGTCAAACAAAGTCTTTTTCTTATGAATGAGAAAAAGCTGGTTGACTGTCCTTTGTTTTTCAGAATCTCATTAGCGAGAACATTTCTGTATGTGAATGATTAAATCTGCAGTCCTCGCATAATCATTAGGCCATGTTTTATTCCAATAGCTATTTCTGGTCAGAAAAAAAAAATCCTTCTCAAATGGCAGATTTTCTCTGTTGCTCATAGTTCATGGCACTAACACAATAACCTGTTAATTTAGGGGTCTATGCAAGTTCAGTCTCCTGCCTTTACCCTTTTCCTGGTGTAGTTTCCTAGACAACATCACCACCATTTACATGTTTAGCCTCATTTGTTTAATTCAGTCCCTTTTAGTAGACTGCTCACATTTTAGGCTTTATGTGTCAAGGTTCTTCAGCTTCTTTCTGGGTAACGTTTGCAGTGCTGGCCTCCACATTAGGCTGTATTACATTTTTCCTCTGTGACGACATATGGCAGAGATGTATTGCTGTTTTAGTTAGTTTCTGTAACTGTCTATAATGTATCCATTACCAATGCAGTCCGCCATCACTTCCATGTCTTTTACCAGGAAGGAAATAATGCTCATGTATTATTTTCCTCCTTAACCCCTTTACAGGGCAAGTTACTATATTTGGTCACTTTAGACAAACTACAGTCTATGGTCATTACAAAAAAAAAAAGCTACAATGTTAATGGAGGTTCTTTAATATTGTCCAGTAACCCTCTAGAGTTGAAATTTTGAAATTTCAAGTATTTTACTGACTGCCCTATATGGGGTTAAATTCCCAATTTAAGTCAAAAAATGAGGTAACTTTTTTAACACTATGATAAGGCTACCAGCTCTATGTATTCGGCCCACTCTCCACTACTGACAATTTCAGAGTCATCCAAGTATTTCCTGGGATGACAACACTCTGAGTTGTACTGGAAATCTGAGCTGTACAGAGTAAAGAGAAAGTGAATCTACAGTCCCCTTTGATGCTTCTCTGCAGCTCACCATTTGCTCAGAAAGATAACTCTCCAGTTTCACAATTTGCTTAGGCAAAATTGAATGCGGTGAGAGACAGAAAAGAGAGACAAAAGTACGAAAGACTGAAATGTAGAGTAAAAGTGACAGTTTTAAGGAAAAGAGTGATGCAGAGATGTGTTTAGCTTGGACAGACTGCACTCCACTTTTCTCTTCCACGGTGAAATGGTTTCTCTCTCATTCCTCTTGAGAGCTTACTAGTGGAAACAAAGAACAGTTGGATGCTAACAGGAATAAAGCAGAGGCACAAATACAAAAACAACATAAAGTCATGTGAGAAGGAAAGCAAGCACATTCATTGTCAAAACCGTTGCATTTATCATAACAACGTTAACACTAGTATGAATCTATAAATATATAAATAGACATATATACACATGCATACACACAAGTGTGTGTGAACCCCTTGTAAATAAATCTATATAAATAAATGAATCTGTTATCAATTTATGTACACAAGATAAATATATATATATATATATATATATATATATATATATATATATATATATATATATATATATATATATATATACACACATACCTATATACATGCACACACATAACAAAGCACATATATATGTCTGAAAAGGGGTAAGAAGAAATAAAACTTATTTAATACTACCCCTTCTGCAATATTCCATAATTGCACTTTACATTCATCCAGTTTCAGAATCTTATGAATTTAACTGAATTAGACTTTGACTGTAGGTGAACACAATCTAATTTTAACAGCACATGACATGTAATACCACATCATTGTATATTAAAATGTAATTCAAAATACAGAAGCAGAACAGATAGTTTATAAAACTAAGAAAAGTTATTCAGTAGCATGTAGACCCATCATTAGTGCAATATTTGTTCTGGATATGACATTATTAGTCACTGATATTGTGGAGGAGGTTTTCCCCCATATTTCTTTAAATTATTGCTTTAGTTCAGTGAGGAATCTTTTGTTAAATGCATAGCTCTGCAGGCCTTGCTATCACTTTTAAGTGACAGTGCTACCTGGACTTTGTGTTGTTGCAATATCTTTATTTATTGATTTATTTATTTTTCACTCATTTTAGATTTGCCTATGCTCACAATGCATTGTTTGGATTTAATTGTTTGTGTGACAGTTAGGAGTTAGAAGCTTAAATATATTCTATATATAGTTAAATATATTATGTTTGTCTATTATTGGAAATTAGAACAAGATCAGATCAATTTTAATTACAAATTAATATAGAAAACCATGAAACAATAATACATTTTGTTTATAGGCGCCTTTCTAGCACTCAAGTAAACTGTACATGAGATAAAAACAAACAAAAAAATCAAATATAGACTGATATAGAATGCCATAAACAAAACCCTAATATACAAGATATAAAACAAGTTATAATTAGACAATGCAACTGTAGTCAGTAAGAGAAAGGAGTCTTAAATAGATGGGTTTTGATTGTGAATTTAAAGAGTGGTAATGGTTATGAGCTGGGGACCAGAGGGGCTGAAGGCTCTGCACCCTATGGTAGTGAGATGGGTGGTGGGGACAGTCAAGTGGATGGAGGAGGAAGAATAAAGGTACGGGAGGGAGTAGCAACATGAAGCAGATCGGACAGATATGACAAGGTACAATGTTATGGATGGCCATGAATGACAGCAGGAAGAATTCGATGCAGAACCTGACTGGAAGCCAGTGGAGCTGCAGCAGGATGGGGATGATGTGATGGACGGAGGGGGTTCTGGTGATGATGCCGGCAGCTGAATTTTAAACCAGTTGAAGTTTATAAAGGGATCTGTAAGGCCAAAGAGCAGCAAGTTGCAGTAATCCCAGTGAGAAGTGACAAGGCTGTGAATGAGGATAGCAGTGGCCTGAGGGGTAAGGTTGGGGCTGAGACGGTTAATGTTATGTAGGTTGTGGTACACAGACCGGGTAATATTATTGATGTGATGACAAAACAAAACAAAACCCAAACTAAACTAAACAAACGAACAAACAAACAAACTAAAGAACCATGTATAACAAAAGAATATAAACTCAAAACCCCACTACAATAACACTCCACTATAACAGAAAAGATGTTGAGTCAATTGTTGAGTACAAAACAAAACTTGTCAGTTTTAGATTGTCTTGATTTTGTACCAATGACTAGGATCTCTGTTTTGTCACTTTTTATTTGAGGAAGTTTGAAGAAAAAACAAGAAGAAAGAAGAAAAGAAAGAACGAAGAAGAAAAGAAGAAGAAGAAAACCAAGACTTGATTTCTGTCATGCAGTTAGGGAGGGAAGAAGGTGGGGAGTTGGGAGTGGGTTTACTGGCAGTGGAAGTTGATATTATATTTGTGTAAAGTATTGCCATGTGGAAGGAAATGATAACATATGTAATGATATTAATGATAATATGATGATAAAGAGGAGGGGCCCCAGGACAGATCCCTGGGGCATGCCTGAAGTGACAAGGAAAGGCTGGGATGTGAAAGATTTAAGCTGAATGAAATGGGTGCGGCCTGACAGATAAGATTTAAACCAGTCTAGTTGAGTATGAGTTAGACTGATAGTCTATTGAGGAGGGTGGTGTAACAAATGGTATGAAAGGCTGCACTTAGGTCAAGGAGACTGAGGATGGTGAGTGGTCCAGAATCAGCTCCCATGAGGAGGTCATTCATTATGTGCAGTCGGACTTGGGCAGCTTGGACTTTCAGGTTAGCAGAAACCAGTTGAGGTTCAGCAGCCAGTGCAGGACAGGTAGGATTGTGCTACTCCACAATTAGGCTACACACACAGGAATGCCATGGATCATCAAGCTTAATAAAATAGTTGAAGAATATACAGTATCTTCCAAAGCATTTGAATAGTGCATTGAATCAAAACAAGATGAAAACAAGTATAAAAAAAAGTTTAAAAGTTTGTAGAGGAGCAGTGGTACCTTGTCATGCCAGCATTCACTTACCATACTCACTCAACATAATACAAAAGAGACAAAAAAATCCTACACACTTAATTCCAAGTTACTTTTCATTGCCACTGGACATGAAACCCTGCCTAAAAATGGGTCTGACTTTGACAACTTCACATTTGTGAAATTCCTTACCTGATTGTTGCAATGTGTAAAATGCAACAGATTAACACCTCAAAGACTGCTTTGAATTCTGCATTAGTGTAATTAGGGGTAAAATCAAATATCTCAAGTTATTTGGGAAACACATCACATCACAGCTCCCCTTTGTTTGCACTCAGATAATGTGAATTCCACAAGAAGTTATTGCATGTTGTCCATCTGGCGGCCCAATGGCTGCAGGGCTGTACAATTTCAGCATTAAGCAGTATTTTCAAATAAATGAAAAGAAATTGAAAGCACCTAAAGTGCTCCAAAATATATAAGAATTGACTAAGAGGAAGAAAAACAGAGCGAGTCACTTCAAAATGGATTCAGCCAAAGCTGTTAAATTGATGGATTTTGTGTAACTCAGTGGGACCAATATACTGTAGCAGCAGAGGTCCATGTTCCACTGAAGTCAGACCAGAGCATATACTGACATTAATTGGATATAAAATGTGTCAGCATACACAAGTGAGGCGTTTTTGTGTGCGGCTCTCCTTGACTGTGAGATTGTCATAGGGATTCATTATGGGAAAACCATTTTCTCACATTTTTTTTCCCTAGTTATTGCTTTAGAGTAAGAATAAAAATCCAACTGACACATGATTATGGTCTTGTGTGCATTTGACAGTGAAATAGGAGGAGATTCATAACATTTCAGAGAAAGAATCACCTGGAAAGGATGAGTAATTCTGAACCTTTGATTGTGACGAATCTCATCTGCGTGATTAATGCTCCTGTCAGCCTTTTGGTGGTACGCTTGTAAAAGTAGAGGAACTATTTACTCTCAAAAGAATATGTTCAAGGTCTGTTAGGCTCCTCAGTCAATTAAAAATGGTCACTTACAGGAAGTCTGTGTTCGTGAATTTGTATGTAAGAGTATGTTTGACGAAACTGACGTTTCACAAAGATTGTAACACCAACCTAGCACTGGGAATCTTTTTCATTTGGGTGATTTGTGATTGATTTCTGCGAGTATAATTAGTACTTTATACTAACAAAGACAAACAGAAATTAACTACAGGTGCAATTGAACACCATATTCCATCCATCCATTATCTATACCCGCTTATCCGTTTCCGGGTCACGGGGGTCTGTCGGAGCCTATCCCGACACATATCAGGCGAAAGGCAGGGGTACACCCTGGACAGGTCGCCAGTCTATCCAGGGCCACATACAAACAACCAATCACACACACATTCACACCTAGGGAGAATTATTAAAGATCAATTAACCTACACTGCATGTTTTTGGACTGTGGGAGGAAGCCGGAGTACCCGGAGGAAACCCACGCAAGCACGGGGAGAACATGCAAACTCCACACAGAAAGACCCACCGGGCCGGGAGTTGAACCGGGAACCTTCTTGCTGTGAGGCAACAGTGCTAACCACTAAGCCACTGTGCTGCCCTGAACACCATATTTTTCTGCAATAACTAAGATTGAGTATATTTCACTAAAGTACAATATCCATTTGGAGTAAAAGAAAAAGAAAAAACTTTTAAATGTATCAGTCTCATACAGGGGATGCATCAATATAACAAATTACCCACATTTATTTAAAATATTATGTTATTTTAATAACAACATCAACATGTAATATAACTAAGAAGTATATGAAGGGTGTGAGAAAATTAGCAAGTACATCTACATTTCTGTTGATAATGGATGTGACATATAATATATATTTGTTTTATGTAGTTCTGTCTCAGTGATGAATCTATACAAAGATATTTTGAACTACAACAGTGCTGATAAGAAAAGTAAATCAACTGCAGTACCATAAAGAGAAAGCATTTGTATTCCTTAGTTCTTTGCTTGACCACTGCATGCCAATACACATTATCCATCCATTAACTTAACGCTTATCCTGGTTCAGGTTGTGGTGGCAGCAGCCTGAACAAAGAGGCACAGACCTACTTATCCTCAGCCACCTCCTCCAGCATAAAAGGAGATGGAAAATACGAATGCAGAAAAAGAATTAAAAGATAAAGAAACATGTAAACAAGGGATGCTACTTGAATTATTTTTGTGTCCTTTATTAACATACACTGCAGATGTAGCGATTGAGATTAAAAGAAACCCCCCCGCAATTCTTTGCTATTAATATCCTTAATGTCCTTTTTGTCCCTTTAATGTCCTTTATGCCAGGGTGTTATATTTATTTTTATCATTTTAGATGTGATGCATGCAGCTGCTGAAATGGTATTATGCTAAAATGAGGTTTTTGATATAAAGTCTATAAATATAAATATCCATCTAATCTCTTTGTTTCATTCCCATGGTGCCACAAAATATGGTATTGACAAAGTTTTACTCCTTTTGTAGATGATGTGAAGGTATTAGAAAATAAAGGAACCAAAGTCT
Organism: Xenentodon cancila; assembly: GCA_014839995.1. NCBI lineage: Eukaryota > Metazoa > Chordata > Actinopteri > Beloniformes > Belonidae > Xenentodon > Xenentodon cancila. The sequence continues at coordinate 18,126,331 of CM026210.1, read as the reverse complement.
CTTTTACTGAACAACCCCTCTAAGGCACAGTTGCACAAGTAACAGGCTGAATTCTGGTTGGTTTTGTGTAATCATTTAACGTTAACTTCTACTGCAGCCGTTGGGCTTATTGACAGCCCAACGGCTCAAACTGTGTTTTATGAAAATGATCCTCGTGCGTTATTGGACACCAAAATTATAAATAAGGAGCATTACAGTTACCTTGTTGAGCTTCCAAGGACAAATTCTTATTTTGGGATCAAGCGCAATTGTATACTGAATTCCGCGTATCAGGGGAACTCTGTTTTTGACATTATGCATGACATTTGAAGGTGTAGCACGGTATGAAAAAAGAATGCTGTCTGAATATTTGAATCACAACTTTATTTCTAATAAAGATACGTTCTAGTGTGCATATGCATTCCATTATGGGTTCATGGATAAAGAAAAATCATCCAACCCAAAAAAACATGTTTTGTGCAGGTATTGGACTCAATTCTAGTCAAATCTTATGGCTTATTCCAAATATCCCTTTAATATTCAGTGACGTGGTTTCAAAAGGTGACAGACACTGGCATTCACTGCCACTTCTTTTGCATATAATCAGAATTCTAATTTCCCCAGGTCTTACAGGTGGAATAACAGTATAACAGTAAAACATTTGATTGAGGAGCATCATAGGTTATTTATAGATTTGTATCCTCAGAAAATTTTGATCCCAAAACATCCCTTTATAATCCATTATCCTAAGTGCATATGTCAATTTAGTCCTTTAGTACATGTTTGGAGCATGAGATATGAATCCAAACATAAATTCTTTAAATCAAGCTTAAAAAACTTCAAGAATATAACAAAGTCCCTTGCAAAGAAACATCAAATAGCTATTGCTTTTAGTTGGGAATCAGCGTCTGCAAAAGGTATTAAATGTGGGCCTGTCAAATCAAAAGTACTAAATGGTTTTAAACATAGTATTTGATTTCCGAACATTTTTTTAATTGATCTATCTAGTAAACTTAGTTTAACAACTTGGATTAAATATTATGATATTAAATATCACACTGGTCTTGTTGTGTGCACAGATGTTGTTCATGAGATGCCAGTATTTTGCAAAATTATTGATATTTATCTGAGAAATGAAGCATATTTTTTGGTATCGCAAATGGACATTACATTTGTTGAGCATTTTCATGCTTTTCCTGTTGAAGACATACATTATATTGCCAAATATATACAATAATAATTATTATAATAATTGTATGATGTGTAATCTCAGGAGCTCAGTGAATTCCAGCGTGGAACTGTGATAGGATGCCACCTGTGCAACAAATCCAGTCGTGACATAGACACTCTGTGTCTTATGTCACACACACAAAAAAAAAGCAAAAAAAAATAACAGCAAAAAAAAAAAACAGCAACTCAACTCCGTCACCATGTACTTAGAGGCCTGGTTTTTAAACAATAAAGGGCTGGTCAGGACAGGACATGTGCACATTGTGAAATCACAGGAAAGGAGACTCATATTAGGGTTGCACTTTTGCTTGTCGGTTTGTTATGTACATGCATGTGAAAGGCCAATAATGAGTTGACACGTCACAAATTACAGGACCTGCAATTGTGGCTTATCGAGGATATAACCAGCGGCTTTTGGACCCAGTTCATTTAATCTCTTGCCTCTTACTTCCTCGAAGTTATGTACGTTGTACAGGATGTGCATGTACATGGTTGAAGCTTACCGTTTTACCAGCTCCGCTGATGACTTTATGTTTTGAGTGTTTGTGATGACAGAGGCAAGAAAAATTACGAAGGTTGGAAACGATACAAGGTGAAGATCTCATTATCATAAAATTCCTGGATATTTGTGTGGATTACCTGCTGTGTGATGCAGCCAGAATGGTGACTCATTTTCTTAGAAAATCAAAAAATAACTGCAAATCTCTCAGTCACCAACTTTCAGATAGACAGCCAGCCAAGTTTGGATCAGTTTACCTAAATGAATTAGTGTACATAATCGAATGTGTTTCATGTCTTCCAAAGTGTACTTTAGAATAAATGAAACACATTTAATTATAAGCTTCCTTTAACTACTACATTTACAGCACTTTCACAGCAGCTGGTGGCATGTGCAAAGCGTTATTTCCGTTGAAATGGTCTATTGTTGCTCTGTGTGTCGCACTGCTGATGCTGTGGTGAAGCCACTGTCTGCATGATGTTTTGCCATTGGTGATTTCCATTAATGCACAACAATTTGTGTAATGATTGATTATTAATTGCAATGTGAAGAACTGAGATTTGAAGCCCTAAAAAAATGACATTTTATTGTGTCAACATACAATCATAAGAGCTGCATGATCCCCGACTGACTTTCTGCTACAATTTTAGGCTTACTCATTAGCCACATACTGCATCTCCTGCTTGACACATTAAAAGTCAATCATCATCATAACATCATCATAAAAAAAACAAATAAGGAAAAATAAGTTCATGTTTGTGCTATTGTTTTTATAGTCAAATCCCAAATAAGGGATGTCCCAATCACATTTGTTTTTTTAAGTATCGGCTATGCACAAAAAAAAAACAAGAAAAACAGTTCTGTCTTTTTTTAACAATCAATCCACAAACTGCAAACAGTAAATTCTGCTGTAGCACTGCATTTGCTGTCAAATATGACATATTTCCAAACTGCGAACATTTTTTAAATTTTGCTTTACATTATGGCGTCAACTCCTCAGTCATGAAGTAGCTATTGGTTTTACAATTTGTGTATAACTGTAATAGATGCTGTAGGAGAGAGGAATACAGTTCTGGAAAAGAAAAAAGGGGAGTAAAAACATTTATATATATTATCTAAAATATGTTTAGAACTACAAATTAAATTTCTTTTGTTGATTCTTTTGTTTATGTCACATTTCTAACCCTCCTCCTTTGTCCTGACTGAAGGTATGTACAGCACCACTGAATGTTTATTCTAATTATTACATTTATTACAAAATTACATGAATAATTATTTTTAAATATTCAATGGCACTGGGCCAGTGCAAGATTAGCCAGTGGTGGATTCGCGGCTGCATGATTCATTTGCAGTCTGGACAAGGAAGAGTGAGCATTTCCAGCTGTGAATGCAGCTGACAATAGCTGATGGAGGACTGAGCTGCACAGCAGCACAGGCGTCTTGGTCAGAGAAGGGAAAAACAATTTGAGCCGTCAAGTTAGAGTCTCTAAAAGTCTTCAATGACACTTGAAAAATGTCACCAGCCATTTTGAAAAACAGTCAATAAAGGAGTCAAAGTCACCAACACTGACATCGGCCTACTAGGTAAAACTGCTACTCTAGAGTTATGTTCATGCCTAATTCCCACCTGACGTAAACTGTAATTTTTAGCAGTGAAAGTTAAGGGTAAACAATAATTAATGAATAATGGAATTTTTTGAAACAGAAAAAAATAAAATCAGTTCATTTCGACCTGATTTCAATCATTCGGACACGGGAAGGCGCTTTGGTGCTGAAATCAGAGATGATGATGTGGATCACCTGAGCTTGTCTAAAGACCAAGTTCTGGACTGGTGGCTGACCATGCCAGGTGTCTGTCCGGAGCCCCATACCGTAGTTTAATTATCCGAGTCCTTTTTCTTACACCAATATGTGTAAATATTCAAACTTCAATTTAAACTAGCACTGAGTTAAGCAAAATACAAGTTTCTTCAAAGGTTGAGTTTTTTTTCCAAAACACAGGTCTAAAGATCTGAACCGTTTGAACCGTAGCAATTGATTTACCAAGCTTGGAGAGTTTTTATCTTACTTTCATCAGCCAGTGTGTATCTTGTGCTTTACCACACAATAGCTCCTTGGTCAGTACGGCAACATGCACGTTTAAATCGAGCTGTTGGCAATAATTGAGCTAAGAATTTAACTGGAATTTCTGAGAAATCCGTGTAGACATGCGCGGGAAGAGAATTATATTATTGAGTGAGGTGCGTTTGACTTTGCGTTACATGCCCTTTTGCGTTGGCATTCTTTCGATAAGTTAGAACAATTAGTAAACAAACGCGACTGATTTGAAGCAGACACGTGAAGATATGAACGCCAACGATGCAGCAGCTCGGTACATTTCGTAAATACTAAGCCAGGCCAGCCAATACCTCAGCTAACTGTGGTTTGCATATACATGCCGGATCAGCTCGATTTAGAACCGTGTTATCTGGTTCTAATAGCTCAGCTTCAAGAACTCCAGTTCGGTTTGACTACAGCCCGACTAAGCTGTATACATGGCTTTTAAAATTTCAATATCAGTCGGACTAAGGCAATAATTTGACTTTGTAAACATACGTTTTACAGCACTGCAAGACTATTTATATTAAATCCATCCATTATCTATTCCCGCTTAATCCGTCACCGGGTCCTGTCGGAGCCTATCCTGACAGGGATCTGCATAGTAGGCGGAAGGCAATGGCCGCAGCGTTCAGGTGATGCTGGGTATCAGGTGAGTACAAACTGAGGATTGCTCATGTCAATGACTGATGAGGAAGTGATGATGGCTAGCCATTGGTTAAGCAGACTACCAATCAAAAGGCTGTGCCCCATATTATAAATGAATGTATTGCTTTATATTAATTCATCTGAAGTGGTATTAGAACCCTATTGAATGTGAATTCTTGTAATGGAGACAAATACTGTTTTGAACTAGGTTGCAAATATATATTTTTTTAATGCTAAGTTGAAGATTTTAGCATGAAATTCAATGGAAGTAAATTTATACAAAGAAATAAACTATATAAATCCACCTGATGGAGGTACAAAATGAAAATATACAGTCAACATTTTGAAGTGGATGAAAAATACATTTGCATGTTATGTAAGGATTTTGAGAAGTTTTTATTCTTGCCTCAGGACAACTTTGATGAAATGTTTTGATCCACGTCAGTTGTTGACTACTGTATCTAAAACCACACTGCCAGAGGTGCTTCAGAGAAGAGTTAGTAACACCAAAGAGAAGCTACAGTTCACTCAGACTACTGTTATTGATCCAGTGCAAGTTATAATAGTTTATTTACCTTTGCAGATTAATAAAGTATTTTGAACTAAACTGAAAAACATCAATCTTTATAGCCTACTGTTTTTTTATAATAATAAAAAGGGTACACATAGCAGCAAAATTACCATATAACTACTACTACTAACTACTACTATATATAACTACTATAACTACTTTTCTTCAGAAAAAATTTAACTGTATTGGCAGGAAAAAAATTAACTCTATTGGCAGGTTAAAGTGACTGAAAAATTGGAAATGGGAATCATCCAGGAAAGTTGGTGCATCTCTACTATATTTAGTTTGATCAGTCGGATTCAATCTTGACAGTGACGGCTAGTATATGCTGTCATTCACTTTTATGCTTATAATAGGTTTTGTTTGTGTTAAATGTGGGAAATTTAGATATTTTTTTTAATTAACTTGTGTTTCTAGCTGAGCAGCTGAGGACCAAATTCAATTTCTGCGATTTGATGAGCTTCAACATATTTAACATTTTTTATACTTCTAGTTTAGTAATCTTTTTGATTATCTACTAGTCTACAGATTATCATTAACAGGCATTTTTTGTCATGCCACTTTACTACTTGGATCTACATGATAAAAAAGAGAACTACTTTAACATATCAAAAGTCTTGTTTTTGCAATTCCGACAACATTTCATTGAAAATTAAAGGCAAAACGGTGAACATTTTTATTTTATCAGACAACAACTGACATGCAGTGAAGACAGAGGAAGGATAAAGCCCCGTCATTATATCAGATATGGGCTCTGCCAGCTTTTGCAGCCAACACAAGTGAAAGCCAATTTAATCCAAGGTCGGTTAAGTGGGAGAAGCTAGAAATTGGGGTTGTGTGATTTAACAGCCTTTTTTCTCTGGTCTGTGCACCTCTGCCCAGTGGACATGAATGAAATGAAAGAATAAAAAGAAAAAAAAGAAAGAAACAGGATCCAGCCCTCCAGCTAGAACAAGTTATGTGTCAGCAATCTCACAGTATCTCCCCAATTACCGGCCTTTGAGAGCACAAGGGGAAACTACATCACACACTGAAGCACACACAAATCCAGACACGCATGCACCCAAAAAGCCTTTATTCCTTGTTCACAGCATGATGCAATTATCAGAGTTTTCAGTGTGCAGTTCTCGTGCACCATTAAGCCTTTTCTTCAGCTGTTGTTTCCTCAAACAGCAACTCCTGCATCTTATTAAAAAGCTTTAATTGTAACTATGTTCAAGCGCTCCGTTAGAAAGGAGTTTAGATTTTAAAAATCACTTTTTACTAGAGGTTACAGTGCACTAAGATAACATAGCTTGAATTTAAAATATATTGCTCCATACTCGTTTCTTTCAAGTTGTCCATGTTTATATTTGATTTTGAGATTAAAATAGCTTCAAACATTTCTTTTTTTTTTATCCTAACAGTCTCAGGTTGGGGTGGGGGTATTGCACCAGATAGCCCTTTATGGTATAGTAGCCATACAGAAGCCACATCCCACTAAAAGGTACTTAGCACTATGAGAATTTGCCAAATGGCAAACCAATGACTTTTAGACGATGACATGCAAAATCTGATCTGATCTCTGATCTGATGAATTGAAGCTTGAACTATTCGGGACCGATTCCCAACAGTCTATAGAGGAAAACGTGACTATCATCTCTTGTATACCATCCTTAAACTCAACCATGTCAACTTTTTTCTGTGTGGAAAAAGAATATGGGTAGAGTGAATTGGTTTCTGAGAAAAACACAAAACTGTTCTGAGTAAATACAATTTTATTGTTTAGGATTTCAATCAGGGGCTAAACGTTACATTTTAAAAAGTCAAGAACAAGCAGAAAACCACCAACGGCTTATGCAGAAGTCTTGTACAGACCCAGAGTCTGCACCTGAGCCTAGCAGAACATGTCAATAGTCTGTGTGAGCTGTACGACTTTTCTGCCAAGTGGAAGCCTACTGAGCACGCACATCCTTTTTTTGTTTTGTCTAAACTTATCTTCAGAACACTTCAGACTCATGCTTTGCTTTTATATTGAGCTGACACATATGTAGACTGATTTAAGATGAAACACAAACCTGAAGGGCTCTGAAAAGTTTTGCCAAGACAGTTTATATAAATTATGCAAAACGGCTTGGAGATGGATACATCTGTTAAGAACAAAAATGTAAAGCACAGACCGTTAAGCTGGGCTTTTGGGAACCTCCGATGTCACGAATGGGAAGGATTTATAGAGATATATTGATATTATGATGGTAAACACAAAAAGCCTAAAATTGATATCCAAGCCTTTTTTTTTTAACAGTATAACTTTAATAATAACATTATTTTGTGTGCTGCAAATGCTCCTGCATTATTTTTGGGGAACAATAAAAAGGCAGTTTTATTTGCATTCAACTGCGCCTCAACATGTTTTTGTTTCTTTTTGCTGATATTCTGGGAGCTCTTCATTTCCTCTGCTTTTCATATAGAACACAGTATACACAGGGGCCCAGTGCTACTTTATGCTCGTCAGTATTTGTTTTTGAGGTTTAAAGAACTATTTCAATTTGCTGAAGCATCTTCTCTTTCCAGAATGACTCCCTCTTCCAGCTGGTGCACTGAAGCCTTCCAAAAGAGGCGTCAAACATCGAAGGAAATCACTATAACAATACCCTGTTGTACAGCACAAATGCAATAAACTGACGTTTTGCTCGGATCTTATCAACAAAGACATTTATTCCAAAACTTGAATTTCCTATGAGGAAAAACTTTTCACACTACCAGTAGTTTCACTCAGTCAAGTGACACCTACCAATAGTTCTGAAGGCTTTACATTTGGGAATATAAGTAAAACTAAAAAAAAAAAAAAAAAAAAAAAAAAAAAACCCATTAATAAAATACATTTCTAGCTGCTGTTGCAGCTCACTTTCTGAACTTATATATTAAATGGGTAGCAGCTCAGAATCATTTTTCATTCATTTAATTTTTCTTCCTTGAGTCACTGGTTTCCCTCCAAGAAAGCCTCGCAAGTTTTTGCAAAACTGGTAATCCTGACGTCATTAGTGACTGTTGGGAGAGGCCGTAAGTTTTCACCCTCTGAAGCAATTAGAACTCCAGCGATGATGCCAGTCACGATAATGGTGTTCCGGAGTATTTTGCAGCTAAGGCTGCTGACTTTATTTTGGGATGGCATAGCTATGATTGTCATATTTCAAATCATAATAAAAAGTTTTTTCATCACTAGAGCTGTCTTTTTACATTAAAATACATTTTTTTGTCTGGGTTTGAGTTTATGCATCTTCCTCACGATACACCAAAGGCAAAAGCATTTCAACGTACTCAATGTTGATGTGCAACAATAGTAGTTGAATACATGTTTCAATCTTCTACAGCTTAGTGAAAATAGATATAACACATAGATTTAACAAGTGAATGATCGCCTGAATTTAAAGTGTGCACTCTTTAAATAAAAATAGCACAATTACACATGGACATTACTGGACATTATATATAATGTTATATATATTGACTGTGACTGATGCGGATCAGGTGGTTGTCCTGACTGAAGACGGCTCGCTCTAGAAGTTTAGACATGAACGGGAACAGGGAGACTAACCAGTAGTTTTCCACCTGGGCAGGATTGAGTGTTGTTTTTTTTCCGGAGCGGGGGGACCTGAGCTTGCTTGAAGACAAAGGGAAAGACACAAGATTTAAGACAGGAGTTAATAATGTGAGTTCTTGCAGGTTTGATGGTAGGTAAAATGCTCTGCAGGATGTTGGTAGGGACAGAACCAAAAGGACAGGTCATATGTTTTGAGTCGACTAAAAGTGTAGAGACTTTATCCTCATTTAGAGATCAGAAAGAGCAGAGTGAGACACCAGTAGCTGGTTGGGGTGGGCTGAGATGGTCGGCTCAGAGAATTGGTTACTGATGGTAGCAACCTTTTTAGTAAAGTAGGAAGCGATTTTTGCTGCAGTTAACCCAGTGGTTGGCTGAGCAGGAGAGGGAGAAAGAAGAGAGTTAAACACCATGAACATTTGTCGGGTGTGGAGAGCATTTTGGAACTTGTTCAGGTAAAAGGCTATCTTGGCAACTCAGACAAGTCAGTATGCACTTTTGATTTGTGCCACTTTCTTTCTGCTGTCCTCAGTCCAATTCTGTGATCCCTCAGAACCTCTGTGAGCCATGGACTGGGAGGTTTCTGTCCAGCTGGTTTGGACACCAGAGGACAGGGTTTATCCAGAGAGGAGGCCAGTGAGGAGCAGAGTGGGAAGGGAGGGTAGGGCAGACCTCACGAGACAGCTGTGTAGGTCTGAGAGATTGTAAGTTTCTGTGGTAGGAAACCATCTTTGGATTTGGTTGAGTGGAAGTTGGATGGAAAATTTAACCAGGAAGTGGTCTGAGAGGTGCAGTGGTGTGACGTAAACGTCAGCTGTAGTGCAGTGTGTTGGAGCAGTCTGGACCAGTTAGAGACTGAAAGAGTGGATGAGAGCCAGACAATGATTTCCCTGTTTTGCCAATGTGAATGGTCACGTCTCCCACTACACTTAGTGGAGTGCCATCATCAGGAATGTCAGAGATTCATTCCCATTTCAGAGACAAACTCATCTATGTTGCCTCCTGCAGGGTGGTATATGACCAGAATGTATGCAGTGATGGGTTTAGAGATCTTTACTGCGTGATACTCAAGTGATGAGCAAATAGCAACGGGACGAATGGATGTAAAAGTCCACTTGTTTTTAGCTTTCTTCTTCTGTCCTCTGTGCATTGGTAGATGAAAACGTGCATCTTTGCAGATGCTGCACAGGCCTGCCTGTCAGTCTCTCGCTGTGTTCAACCCCACACATGAACAAAACCCCAGTATGCTCGAGTTCTTTTAGTTGATGCAGCATCTTATTACCAACCCAGAGCGGGCAGCTGGCTTTGCTGACTGAGGAACATGGCCTCAAACTTACAGGTGGCGATTTTCATCCAGCTGCTTCACACTCATCCACAAACCACATCTGCAAAACTTATATGCAGCGTGTTATGGCTCTGCTTATGAAAACAATGGCTTACCTTGTTTTAGGCTTGTTTAAATATAAGAGCAAATTAATTATTTAATTAGCAAATATGATGTTCCACAGAAAGAAATTGTTGTAACTTAGTAGCATTGTATAGAGTTGGAATACACAATTTGTCCTACCAGTTTAATTGTGCTTAAATGTCTGTAAAGTCAAGTCATTTATTTTTTGTATTGTTTCTATTGTTTTAGAAGTCATCTGGAGGAAAACGAGACCATATTTATTGTTGCAGCACAAAACCGATGTATGTATGCATGACAACACTCCGCGGTCAGTGAGGATGAGTGAGCGTGTTGGCAGGTTGGCAGTAGCCCATCCATTTTCCAATATCTGCTCAGTGCCAGCTGTTTGAGGGGAACAATGTGGACCCCCCCACCCCACACAAACACACACTTGTTATATCTATCTTCCCTCTCTCTATATATATACTGTATATTTTTTGGCTACATTGGATGTTCAAGTTTCTCTCTAATTGGGCTTTTAATTCTGTGGTGCAAAATTGCATTTAAAAAGTGAAGTTTAAGCGTGCTACTATGGATTACTTGAGCTATTTATTTATCCTATCGTGCATTTCAGTAGATGTGATGTAGATACAGTCACATGTCACAAATGCTTAAACTGTAATGATGTAACAGCTAAATGATACACGTTTATTTCAACAAAAAACATATTGATTTTAAAGTTGACACCCATTCCTGAGGTTTTACTATAACGTCTGGGGTATGGTTTGGTCTACATACCACAGATATACAGAACAAATGCTCCCTTTTCAACCATGTCTGCTATGAACAACTTTCAAAGCAGCTGCTTTCAGGGAGTGGAGTCATTGGCTCAGAGCCCCCTATTCTGTGTGACGTGCCTCTTTTGAAACTGATGCTGAAGGTTTACAGTGCCTACCTCTGAGGTACAACAAATGGATAGGATGTTGGGTGGCGATAAAAACGGGGAGGCTGGTTTTGATCTGGGTCTGTGACATGACAGTACCCTTTTAATTTGAAGATCTGGGTCCTTGTGTTTTACTTCTTCCCATTGTCATTTGCTAATAATGTGTCCTCAAACATCACTACTCAGAGAAATTATTTGCTGCATCCGTTAGGATTAATTACTTTATCACTGGATTCCTACTATATCCGATGGGGGCTTTTTACCTAATCGCTTCGTTAAATCCAGGTATATAGTTGTAACCACAACAATGACTTTTTTCCCGTCAGATAGGATATTGTATATACTTTCTTTCAACAAAAACATACCGAAGCAGTGTGTGAAAAATACACTCATGATTTATAGCTTGTAGAAACACATTTTGCAGCAATAACTTGAAGTAATCATTCTGTATGAGGTAATCAGTCTCTCACATTGTTGTGGAGGGATTCCATTCCTCTTTAATAACACTATTTCATTTCACTGACTTCACACACAATCTTTCCGCACAGCTTCAGTTCCCCCCATACTATTTCATTGGGTTGAAGTGTGGATTTTGACGGGACCATGACCATGTCAGTCAATCTCTTGTAGATGCTCTGCTCTGCTGTGAATCAATGTTCTGTTGCAGGACCCAATTGCAGTCAGTCTTGAGCTGTTGGACAGATGGCCTCATTTCACTAAAGGATACTTCAATATACAGAGGAGATTATGGTTGACTGTAAGGTGTCCAGGTCCTTTGGCTGTAAACCATACCCAAATCACAACTTCTCCATCATTATGGTTGAGAAAATAAGAAAAAGTGTTTCCTCATATTCCACGTTTGCTTTTAACTAAACATAGAATTGTGCATTATCCATTACAGTCTTATCTGTACAAAATACATTGTTCCAGGAGTGTAGTGGTTTCCAACATTTAACATGCTGAGGCCTGCAGAAGATGAGATGAAGCTCCAGGGCTTTTTATCGTTTCTCTTCTTATCGCACATAATGTTTCATATCATCTCAAATGATAAGCTTCAAGAAATGTTAATTCCTGGAAAGACTAACAGTTATCTTGAATGTTTTTCCTGTGAAAGCGCTTTTTTTTAACTGTGCCATCAAGTACTCCACATTCTTTTAGAAATGGCCTTTTAGCCTTTATCAGCTTGATGGGCAGCAACAGTAGCTTCTATAAGGTTACATTCAGAAAACAACATTAATGTTTCATCTCCATGTTCCAAATGATATCTGTCTACAGCGCCACAGTCACATATTACAGAACCATCCATACATAAATTATCTTTGTTCTGACTAAACTCTTGCAGTGGCTTTCCTCCTGTACATGTAGGCAGTTGCAGCATTTTTTATTTCAGAAACTAACAGCTGATACTGCAGACGACAAAGTCAGCAACGTGTTCTAACTCCGTTCTGTTATTGCTTTTGTTGCTGTTATTCTTAAACTCATTTAAGAGTTTTGAAGCTTGATTAATTTGGGAGCATTGTTTAAATTTGAATACATTATTGTTGTTGGTGTTCTTAAGGAAAACAGATTAAAGCTTAAAAAAAAAACAGGCAGACAAATGCTTAATCCCTGATATGCCGTCGCAACAATGGACATTCTTAATGTTTCACATCAGAAGAGGCTTTTAGTGAATCATTTTTTTATTTTGTCTATAACTGATATTTTCATATGGCATAAATAAGCTACTTTTAAACATTTTTCAGGGTGACAGTTTGTGTTTGCTTGCATGTATTAAATAATTACAGTGTGCTGATTAACCAAAACATTTACAATACTTCCACACAAAACATGCAGTTGATGGTTTTTATGTAGCCATTAATAGTGGATAAAAGGCGTCATAAACGTCTACTTAACAATTTCCTCGATGCTAAATACAGCATCACATACAGACATGGCAGAGATGAACATCACCCACCCTCTTAACCTTTGGAGATAGTTATGCCCATTTTTCAAGAACTGGCACAATTTCCTTGAGTCTTGATCAAATACCTCTTACGTTGTTTGGTGAGACAGATACAGTACAGAAGTACCCCTTTTCTTCTTTTTTGATGTTTTCACACATATGATCACAGCAGCTGGTTTTAGGATGTGGTGTGTTATTTCGCACCACCTTCCCCACTGTATTACATTCTGCCTATCAGCCAGAAGGGAAAAAACACTTAAAGCTGGGCTGGCAAACAAAACAATGCTCTATTTCAGCTGTGCAGATTAAATCAAGCCTTGGCTTTCAACAAACACTGTCCACAAACCCAGCATCTGTTTTAGGGTAAAAGAAAGCAGAAAACATGGTTTTGTGTGTGTGTGTGTGTGTGTGTGTGTGTGTGTGTGTGTGTGTGTGTGTGTGTGTGTGTGAGTGTGTGTGTGTGTGTGTGTGTGTGTGTGTGTGTGTGTGTGAAATACTGACAGAGGGAGAGATACTATAAGCTCTCCTTGGCCTTCTGGCTGGCTCTGCTTTAAACTCTCCAGATAAACTGCTGCACCCTGACCTTTAAAGCATCTCTTATTGAGCTCAGCACAGTTCACAGGGGAACGCTCAGTTCAATAGTTCTTATTTTATCAGCACAACACCACAATCCAGTCACTTTAGCCAGTTTTAATAATCCGACTTCATATAAAAAGCAACATTTCTTCTGACCTACGGTCTTGAAATGTATTTCTGCTCCACATCTAATTCGTTTTTACCGCCACATTTTAATTTATTCCACCAGTTCAACAGACTGAACAGCCAACAAGGAGGGAAACAGTGTTTGGCTTATTCTAATCATAAAATCCACAATCCCTTCTTTTGTCTTTTCAATATGACGTACCAGTACAGTTCCCATTTTACATTTAACCAATGATTTAATCTATTTTCTTTCTTTTCTTTATATTTTAAATAATGCTTTTAAGTTATGTGACGTTTTAATGTCTCTGTAAAACACCTTGTTCTTGAATTGTGCTATACAAATAAACTTGCCTCGCCTTACAGTAACTGCTGCTGGCTTTAAATCTTAAAAATGTTGCTTTTTATTCAGTATCCATATTTCATTCATAGGTGAGTCCTGCACCTGACAAAACAACGTGAAAACGTTTTGTCTGGTATGCCAGGTAAATTTTGAGTAATTGATGATCATAAGTGTAATCGTCTCCAAATGTATAGTTCATTCATTAGGGTTTCTTCATTTTTCCTTTTTTTTTGAGTGAATCTGAATATTGTTTTTACATTTTTGCATATGCACAAGCCTGATTTCCAGTCTCTTTGTTTCGTTTGAATTGATGTAGCTATTCTATCTTAAACATGATTTCCATACAAAAAGACTGCAGAGGTAAAACACACACTCTCTCACACACACACACACACACACACACAGCCAGAAATGCACATCAGCTCACAGTCACAGACAGCATCAGAGATGTGGGATTAAGTCTGGCAACCCATGTCGTATCTGTAACATCTGAAGAGATAGTCCTATACTGGTTCAGCTTTGCGTGGAGAAAATGAGGAAAGACGGAAATGTACAGATGGTGCATCATACTGTATTTTGGTGCATGAGCCAACTATCATCTTGTACCAGAAAATCAGAATGATCTCTAAATACTCATTCTCTTCTTAAATTCACATTAGCAGGCTCATCTAGCACAGCCACATGTGTCATCATTACTCATGGGTGCAGTTATTTTTAGCAACCACAATTAAATAAAGAGTAATTCTAAAAAGTAATAATGATAAAAGAGAGACAAAATAAAAATCACAATACATTTTATGTGTAATATGTGAAGCCCACTAACGTGAGTTCACATTTGTGTTTCAGTTTTATTGTGTTAAAATGAACAGTACGTTACCTCATTTCTTTTGGACAAGGTTTTACTTTGAAACAGTCACCATGACCGTTACACCACTTTTCAACAGTAGAGGGCGCAGGGAGGTTTTAGTTTGCATGAGCCTGGTCGGGTTCCTCATAGCTGACGAGAATCCGGAGAAAGCAAACACCGTCTCCTGTGTTGTCTGTTGTTTCACTGTGTTTCCAGGTATGTGGTGTGCGTGTTAAATGTTAAGACATGTTTACAACGATAAACACATAATTCGACAGTTAGGAAAGGGTAATAACGACCCGTGTAGATTAATGTTTTAGTGTTACACAAGCTCATTCGGTGGAGTAATCACGGTTAGCAGCTAAACGTCGAGAGCTATAATTACATCCTGATGTGTAAGCAAGATATGTTCTTTACTGTGTTACATTAATATGCTGAGTTGAACAGTTAGTATTATGTTCTGCCTACGTTAAATGTGAATGTCTATCCAATTACAGCTGGGAAACTTGTCTTTGAGGTACTTTAAAGGTACATGGTGAGAAGCTACATTAAAGATGTAATAACAATAGCCATTCAGTTGGCATTATGCAAACTAAGTTAAGAAATATGTTTGTTGTAATTTGGATGATTTGCTGAATTAATGCATTTGGTGATTAACAAATGTCTAAGTGGACAAAATATATACATATATATATTGATCTATTGGTTAATAGTATGATGGACAAAGTTGACAACGTATTGAGAGACATGTAAATAAATATAGCTGACGAGAATCCGGAGAAAGCAAACACCGTCTCCTGTGTTGTCTGTTGTTTCACTGTGTTTCCAGCTATCGATACAACTGTATTCGGGCATCACCACCGGTACCTGTTACAGTTTATTGGGGGCTCGTCCGGGATCTACTTCCTCTTCCAGGGCGAAGTTGATCCAGTGATATTGACACCACGGACCAGAAGGGACCTGATCCAACCAATGAAGAGATGTCCTTGACGTACACCAGGTGCTACAGGGATTAAGCGTAAGGTTCACGCTGTGCCGAAACAACCAGTCATCGATAACTGAAGCTGAGGACGGTTCCCGGATCGTGTGACCAGGTGCGAGGAATTGGGAAGCAGCCATGGCAGACGGCGAGAGGAAACGCTTGGTGTGGACAATCAAGAAAGACCTGCTCGCTCTCTCTGCAGACCAGCTGTTCCAGATTGCCAAGTCATTGACTCCAGTGCCGGAGATGGACCAGCTCCAGCTTGAGTTAGGGGATGAGGAGGTTTGTTTTGAATACATCCGAAGTTTTATGCACATGTAACCGGCAGGTTTACCTGTCCCAGGTGTGCCTGTTTAGATTTAGTTATGTGGTTCAGCTGTGTCACTTCCTGTCCCTATATAAGGAACAGGAAGTGACCGACTAGGAGAGGGCTGCCTGCCTCCATGCTGGTCTGGGTTGAGCGCCGGTGCAGCAGCTGCGAGAGGGTCTGTTCTGATAGTGTTTCCTCACTCCAGCTCCATCACCGTCCCCTTCCTGTGTGTAGTGGAAGTTTGGTTTTGTGTGTTTTTCACCGTGTGTGTGGGTTTGTTTTATTACTTTTAGCACGGAGTGGAGTGAGGGGCGCTCTCTGATACTGGGTTGGTCCACGGCCCTCTCTTGCACTGGCGGTCGACTCTGCCTTTTTTTAATGATTGTTATAGTTTTGTGTTTTTCTTAGGGAGAGGCTCAGACTGGCAATAGCAACTGCTACTCGTTTTTAAATTGTTAAATAAATTATATTTTCAAAACGTATTGTTTGGTCTCAGCCAATTCTGTTTGGTGGCTACACTCACTGCACGAGCGGTAACCCCGGTCACATTCTGGCGTTGCTGGCAGGATCCGCTCTTTTTTTTGGTGCAGTTGTGGTTACCAAATTGGGCTGACTTTTTTTAGATTTAGGTAAAACACGCAGTGTGCTCGTTAGGTGCCACCGTTCCTGCGGTCCAAACGATTTGCACTCAACTTCTACTAGTCGGGTGGCCTCATCCTTCATCAATGGCTGATGAGGAACAGCCGGGATCCCAGGGAAATCTACGTGCTTGGGTGGACCGATCACAAGATGAAGAGGCTTCTGGTAGAGCCTTTGGTGGGTGTAACGACCCTTTGGATCGGTTGGTGTATATCCCGAGGGAGCGAAAATGTCCATATTTCCAGGGAAGATCTGGTGTTCCGGTCGAGGATTGGGTGGAAGAGGTGAGGGCAATATTAAGAACCAGGCGATTACATCCTGTCGATCAGGCCTATTTCATTTATGATCATCTAGAAGGTGAAGCTAGAGATGAAATTAGATATAGGCCACGAGCTGACAGGGAGAACCCAGAGAAAATATTAGAAATACTGCGGGATATGTACGGGTGTTCTAAGTCGTACATTTCATTGCAACAAATATTTTTTTCTAGACAGCAGCAGGAGGGTGAATCACTGCAGGAGTTCTCCCATGCTTTGTGCTGTATTATGGAGAAGGTTGAACGGTGTGCACCAGGACAGATGTCGGATGCCTCTAGGTTGCTTCGAGACCAGTTTGTGGAGAATGTTCTAGACCCCAATTTACGTCGGGAACTAAAGCGGCTGGTGAGACAAAACCCAAGAAGCTCATTATTAGATATTAGAGCGGAGGCTATTCGTTGGGAACAGGAGGGGCGATGTGGGGAGTCGCGGGGGCGAGGTTATTCAGTTCCCTCTTTTACTTCAGCACAATATTCGAATACTAAAGCCCCCATCCCTATAAATGCAGAGGTTGTAGCCTTGCGGAAACTGTTAGAAAAACAGCAAGAGCAGCTGGATAAACTGACGCAAGGTTTCTTAGCCCTGCAGGCGGCCCCTCAATTCCCAACTAGCCGTACGCGGCCCAGTGTGGTGTGTCGACGTTGTCAAAAGCCCGGTCACTATGCTCGTGAGTGTGATAATGAACGTGTCCCTACCCAGCCTAGAGCCTCACCTTTTGTGGCAGCTCAGGAGGTGGGAAACTTGCCCCCCCCTGATGTGAGGAGCCAAACATCAGGTGGAGAGAGTGCTGGCTCCCAAGTTGGGGCTTCATGCTTGCCTCCAGACAAATTAAATCTTGTGGCACAATGCCCTAAGGTAGCAGTTAAATTGGGAGGGGTGGTGGCAAACCTTCTCCTAGATACAGGCTCGATGGTAACCACCATATCTGAAAGCTTCTTTAACCAATTTTTGCAGCAGGGTATCAGACCCTGTAATTGGTTGGTGTTAACGGCTGCAAATGGTTTTGAAATTCCATATATTGGCTATGTTGAACTGGATGTTGTTGTTTTTGGTCAGCTTGTGCCTCAACGAGGTATCTTGGTTGTTAAAGACCAGGCACGGCCTAGTGGGTCCCCAGATGTTGTAGGTGTGTTGGGGATGAATGTAATAAAAGAGTGTTACCAACAGTTGTTTGATCAACATGGTGCTGACCTCTTTATTCTCCCTGAAGTACAGCAGATGCCCCAGGACTGGCAGCAGGCATTACAGTGCTACCATCACACTACATCTAAAGTTCAGATGTCAAAGAGAGGGATGGCACGGGTTAGAGGTAAGCAGTCAGTTATTATACCAGGAGGCACCGTTAAATGGGTTGCAGCTACATGCTGCTCCAATTTTACACAGTTAACGGGTGCTGTATTAATTGAGCCTCTGGAAGGTGGCTGTGCCCTTCCTGAAAATCTTCTGCTATCTCCGGCCATGATTGTTGGTCAGGGAGGTACGGTATATGTCCCTATCGTGAATGTAGGGAAGACGGGCATGACTCTCCGACCCCACCAGCCAATTGGTTTTCTTGGCCAGGCAGAGGTGGTTAGTTTTCCAGATGGCGTTGCATTTACGAGAAAGATCAGTGGGTCTACCGCCACAGTTGCGTCTCACATTGTCGAGAAGAACACCTTTCAAGAGCAGGTCCAGTCAGTTGATCTCTCTGCGTTATCAGAGGTAGATCAACAGAGGGTGCGAACATTGTTGTTACACCACAAGGGTGCTTTTGCTGCCTCAGAGTTTGATCTAGGTTGTAGCAATTTGATAACTCATGACATACCCCTGCTTGATGAGACCCCTGTTAGGCAGCGACATAGGCGTATCCCGCCGTCTGATTATGACGAGGTTAGGGCCCATATACGCGAATTGCTGGACAATCAGGTTATACGGGAGAGTTGTAGCCCCTTTGCCTCCCCAATAGTTCTGGTTAGGAAGAAGGATGGGACCTTGAGGTTGTGTGTCGACTACAGGCTCTTGAACAGCAAGACGAGGAAGGACGCTTTCCCTCTGCCCAGGATTGAGGAGTCATTGGACGCTCTATCAGGTGCTAAATGGTTCTCAACAATTGACCTGGCCAGTGGCTACCATCAGGTGGCAGTAACAGAGGAGGATAAGATGAAGACGGCTTTCTGTACACCCTTTGGCCTGTTCGAGTTTCAGAGGATGCCTTTTGGCTTATGTAATGCTCCCAGCACTTTTCAGCGGCTTATGGAAAGGATGTTCGGGGACCAGAACTGCAACACTCTGTTACTGTATCTGGACGATGTGATTGTTTTTTCTTCTACAGTTGATGAGCACCTAAAAAGACTGGAATTGGTCCTTGACCGTTTTGAGAAGGAGTCTCTTAAAATTAAGTTGGGAAAGTGTCATTTCCTGAAACAGCAAGTGGACTACTTGGGTCATGTTGTGTCTGCAGCTGGGGTGGCAACTGATCCAAAGAAGATTGCAGCTGTAGCTGAGTGGGTCCCTCCCCGGACTGCATCTGAATTAAGAACATTCTTGGGGTTTGCAAGCTATTATAGGCGTTTTGTGGAAGGCTTCGCCCAGTTGGCTGCCCCCCTGCACCGGACCATTGCTGAAGTGTCTGGAAAGAAGTGTCGTCAGAGGAGGGAGTCTTTAAGTGAAGTATGGACCCACCAGTGTGAGGATGCTTTCCAAAGACTGAAAGAGAAGTTGATCTCCTCACCAGTTTTGGCATATGCTAACTTTGATTGGCCTTTTATTCTAGAGGTGGATGCAAGTCACGAGGGCCTGGGCGCAGTGCTCTCTCAGGAGCAGGAGGGCAAAATCAGGCCTATAGCCTACGCAAGTCGTAGTCTTCATCAGGCCGAGAGGAATTACAGCTCTATGAAACTTGAGTTCCTGGCAATGAAGTGGGCCATGACACAGAAGTTTCGGGACTATTTGGTGGGCCACAAGTGTGTAGTGTGGACTGATAATAATCCCCTTAGTCACCTGCATACAGCAAAACTTGGAGCTACAGAGCAGCGTTGGGTAGCAGAGCTTGCTGTATTTGATTATTCATTGAAGTACCGCTCAGGCCGTACCAATCAAAATGCAGATGCTCTTTCTCGGCAACCTCGAACAAATGTCTGTGCCATCATGACGCCATGTCGTTCAGGGACTATGCTACCAGAGGGCCTGCAGGAGGTGGAAAGGGATCCTGTGTCAACCACCCAGTGCAGTATTTCTACCGTACCACAACGAGCCATGAGTGACCTGGCGGTGTTGCAGCAGGCGGATTCCACCATTGCACCGATCCTACATTTGGTAGGGCAGCAGCAGATGCCTGGTCGGCTGGAGAGGCAAGTACTTGAGGCTGGAGCGCAGAGATTGCTTCGCCAGTGGGGTCGGCTAAGTATTAAAGATGGATTGCTGTACCGTACCTACCAGCGGCCGGACGGGGGTGAGCCAATCCTTCAGCTAGTATTGCCAGAGAGTCTGCAGGAGGAGGTGTTTCAGCAGTTGCACACCCACCATGGCCATCAAGGAGTTGAGCGTACCGTGGAGTTGATCCAGCAAAGGTGTTATTGGCCACGTATGGGTGCCATTATTCGGGATTGGTGCCTTAAGTGTGAACGGTGTTGTTTGGCCAAAAGCACCCAACCTCAGGTACGGGCACCAATGGGCCATCTTCTGGCCTCAAGACCAAATGAAATTCTTGCCATTGACTTTTCCATGCTGGAGCCAGCAAGAGATGGGAGAGAGCAAGTGCTGGTGATGACGGATGTCTTTTCTAAGTTTACACAGGTCGTGCCCACCCGAGATCAGAAGGCTTCTACCGTGGCAGACATCCTCATCAAAGACTGGTTCTACAAGTATGGAGTCCCAACTCGGCTGCATTCTGACCAAGGCCGCTGTTTTGAAAATAATATCATATACCAACTTTGTGAGCTATATGGTATTGAGAAGTCCCGTACAACACCCTACCATCCTCAAGGAAATGGCCAATGTGAACGGTTTAATCGAACACTTCATGACCTGCTGCGCACCATCCCGGTTGACCAGAAGCACCGCTGGCCTGAGTATTTGCCTCAAGTGTTGTTTAGTTACAACACTACTCCCCACCAGTCAACGGGATATTCTCCATTTCTCCTCATGTTTGGTCGTGAACCTCAATTACCGGTAGACTTTCTTTTGGGTCGCATCAAAGAGCCTGTTGCTGGCGAGGCCCGTCATTGGGTCAGCGAACACATGAGGAGACTGCAAGTAGTGATAGTAGGTGCTAGAGAACGAATGCGTCTAGCTGCTGTGGGGAGGAAGGAGAGAGCAGACAAACATGCCATGGAGGAGGCATTGCCCGCTGGGCAGATGGTGTACCTCCGGGACTTCTCACACAGAGGGCGTAATAAGATCCAGGACAAGTGGGCCCCTGAAGTGTTTGTGGTAACAAGACCCCCTGAGCCAGGAGGGGCAGTCTATACAGTTGCCCCACGGGATCATCCCGAAGAGGTACGTCATGTAAATCGTAGCATGATTAAGCCTGTACCTGTCGAACCATCTGTCTTTGTGGATAGAACTAGTCTGAGAACCGGGAGCCCTGAAGTGGAGGAGGATGGCTTCTGGTTTCTAAGATCTTCAGCAAGACGAGAGGGAGCTGGGGTTTCTGTTCCTACATTGGGGGCTGCCCTAGCTACCTGTTCGAACGCTTTGGACCCCCCTGTATTACGAAGGTCTACCCGACAAGGGGCTGGACAGCATACAAACCCCCACCATCTGCCAGTAAGGGTTGGGACCAGGGTACAAGGGGCTGCAGAATCCCAAGTGCAAGTGTCCAGCAGTTTGCTTGAAGGGCTGTTCCGCCCTTGGCAGTGAATTGTCGGGACGCCAAAAAAAAAGGGGAGGAAGGATGTAACCGGCAGGTTTACCTGTCCCAGGTGTGCCTGTTTAGATTTAGTTATGTTGTTCAGCTGTGTCACTTCCTGTCCCTATATAAGGAACAGGAAGTGACCGACTAGGAGAGGGCTGCCTGCCTCCATGCTGGTCTGGGTTGAGCGCCGGTGCAGCAGCTGCGAGAGGGTCTGTTCTGATAGTGTTTCCTCACTCCAGCTCCATCACCGTCCCCTTCCTGTGTGTAGTGGAAGTTTGGTTTTGTGTGTTTTTCACCGTGTGTGTGGGTTTGTTTTATTACTTTTAGCACGGAGTGGAGTGAGGGGCGCTCTCTGATACTGGGTTGGTCCACGGCCCTCTCTTGCACTGGCGGTCGACTCTGCCTTTTTTTAATGATTGTTATAGTTTTGTGTTTTTCTTAGGGAGAGGCTCAGACTGGCAATAGCAACTGCTACTCGTTTTTAAATTGTTAAATAAATTATATTTTCAAAACGTATTGTTTGGTCTCAGCCAATTCTGTTTGGTGGCTACACTCACTGCACGAGCGGTAACCCCGGTCACACACAGTAAAACCTTACTTGAGTCTGAGGATGCAGGTTTGGCTTATCTGTTAGAGCTAAGAGATGTAGTTGGTGTAGCCACCAGACTTTGTGTTTCAGAATCACAAACGTGTGTAACTAATGATGATGTGTCGCATGTCCCATCGGTAAACCCACAAGTTGATGGTGACAGAAGTCAAAGTAATGTTGTCAGCGAGATTGAAAGAGAGTTTATTGGAGTTGATACTGCTAATGCTAATAATTCTCCAGTCCCTGTAGGTGTTAAGACACATGATGCAGAATTGCAGGAAATACTTGCCAGTTATGAGGAGCTCAATAAGAAAATTAGGCAGTACAAATCCACATCCACTGCGGAGCCTACACCTGATCCAGTTGCAACACCACAGCCCATGTCACAACATAGGGACTGTTCAGACACCAAACATGTAGCTGAGAACCATAAACCATCCACATTTGACAAAATGGTCTCCTTGAGGGAACTTTCTTACCTACACCGCAGAGAGTTCAAGATACAAGGGGGTCAAATTGCAGATCAGGGGTCAGATATTAGTTACAGTAACATTTGTCACCAAATTGAAGAGGGCGTAAAGGAGCAGTTTAGTGATAGAGAGATTGTGAGAGCTGTCCTCAGAGTTATCAAACCTGGAAATTTCAAAGACATGTTGATGACAAAGGATGATCTGACTTTGGAAGAATTTAAAGCCTTCCTCCACTCTCATCTGGGTGAACAAAGCAACATGGAGCTTTTTCAGGAACTCATGTGTACTAAACAAATAGACAGTGAGACACCGCAGCAATTCCTGTATCGAGTTATAGGGCTTAAGCAAAAGGTCTTGTTGGCTTCAAAACATGTAGATACAGAGGTTAAGTACAGTGTAAGCACAGTCCAAGATGTTTTTCTCCACACTGTATACCAAGGGCTGGGACACAAACACGACGACGTCCGCAGAGAACTCAAACCACTACTTGCAGATGTTGATGTGACTGATGAGGCAATCCTGAAACAGATAAAAAAAGTGATGAGTGATGAAAGGGAAAGACAACGGCGGTTAGGCTCTACCACCCGTCAAAGACCTACCATTGTACATAGTGCTCAGAGTGAAATTAATGCTGCACAATCTTTTGGTGGCAACGAGGAAAATGTTGGAAAGAAACCAAAAACAGATACAATACAACAGCTAACAGACAAAGTTGAAAAGCTTACCAGCCTTGTTGAGCTAATGCAACAATCGATTGAGACACACAAGACAGAACAACTTAACCACTCAAAGAAAGACAGAACAGACACCAAGAGAGGGCGACCGTATGGCTGCAAAAGGTGTGTTGAACAACGATGCTCTGACTGTACTCACTGCTTCCACTGCGGTGAAGAGGGGCACCGAGCAATGGGCTGTCTAAAAGAACCAAAACACCAGGGAAACTGGAGCCGGTCCTTGCCAGGGGACAGACAATGACCGGGTTCCTGCAGTCCCAACCTGACATAAGACCTACTGGTGAGTGTGACAAACAAAGTGTAGCAACAAATAACAGAAACATGCTAAACGATGCAACAGAGAAGCAGGGGCACCAGAAACAGAAATCGAATGACCCATATGCTTTTTCCAACAGGAAAAGTGAACACGTAGCCAAGCTGATTGGGAGAAAAGCTCTAACTCATTGTAACCTTAATGGCTTAGCTGTAACTGCCTTGCTAGATACAGGAGCTCAAGTAAGCATGATTGATAGAGACTGGAAGAACAAATACCTGCCTGAGACCCCCACCAAATCACTGAGTGAAATTATTGATGATGAAGAGTTAAGGGTCTGTGCAGTTAATGGGGATAGTATTCCATTTGATGGCTGGGTAGCACTTACTGTCAATCTCAGGGGTAATGAAAACCCTGATTTGTCAATCACTGTACCTTTTCTCATCAGTAGTGTTGCTCTGGAGAGGCCTCTGCTTGGCTTTAATGTGCTGGAGGAGATGATACAAGGACATCCTGGAAAGTTGATCCCAGTATTTACCACCCTGCTTTGTGATGCCCTGTCGGTGCCAGCAGAAAAAGCAGACCTCCTGGTAAACTTCATCCAAACAAGCAAAAGTTCTGTGCAGTGTGGACGTCTACGGACAGGCAAACAAGATACCATCATCCCAGCAGGTCAGGTTGCTTGGGTTAAGTGTCAAGTCCCACCACAAATTGATTGGTCTGATTGCGTGTTTGCATTTGAGCCAGATGACAGTAACACACAATTGACAGAGTTGGATTTCGGGGAGGGTCTGGTAGAGATACAAAATCCGCAAAAGCCATATGTTGCTGTACCTGTGGGGAATAACACACAACATGCAATTACTTTACCAAGAAAGACTGCTCTTGGGGACCTATACAATGTTGAGAAAGTAATCTCACCAGATCAATCTGAAATGCCCACAGCGATAGCTAATATGATCTCTGTGACCCCTGCTAGCCCCAGTTCATCAATGTGGCAGCCAAATGTTGACCTGAGTCATCTTGATAATGATAAAAGGGCTCTTGTTAACAAAATGCTGTGCGAAGAGGCAGGAGCTTTTGCACGTGACAGCAGCGATATTGGGTGCACACCGAGTCTACAGATGTCAATAAACCTTCGTGATGAGATACCTGTACAGAAGACTTACTCTTCAGTCCCCAAGCCACTCTTTAGAGAAGTCAAAGAATACATACAGGAGCTGTTGCTGAAAGGCTGGATAGTTAAATCCAAATCCCCCTATTCTGCCCCAGTGGTGTGTGTCAGAAAAAAAGATGGCAGCCTCAGGTTGTGTATTGATTATCGTCTTCTGAACAAAAAGACTGTTCCGGATCGACACCCTCTGCCCAGAATACAGGACCTGACAGACACCCTGGGTGGAAATAGTTGGTTTAGTCTACTAGACCAAGGCAAAGCTTACCATCAAGGCTTCATTTCAGAGGGTTCACGCCAGTTCACCGCCTTCATTACTCCATGGGGTCTATATGAGTGGGTTCGTATCCCATTTGGATTGTCAAACGCCCCTGCAGCTTTCCAGCGCAGCATGGAGGAAATGTTAGGGCCCCTCAGAGATGAATGCTGTATTCCATATCTTGATGACGTGCTCTGCTACGCAAAGACCTTTGATGAACATGTTGAGGCGCTTCGTAAGGTTCTACAGGCTCTGCAGCATCATGGAGTAAAACTGAGGCCTGAGAAATGTGAACTCTTTTAACAAGAAGTCAGATATGTTGGTCGTCTGGTGTCAGGGGAAGGGGTCAAAATAGATCCACGTGACTTCGAAGCGGTACAAGCCTTGGCAGACAAAAGACCACAAACAGTGGGAGAAGTAAGAAAACTGACAGGGTTTCTGGGCTATTATCGCTCATACATCCAGGATTTCTCTCGGATTACAAAACCAATCTATGAGCTACTCCAAACCAAACCAAGGAAAGTGCAGGACCACGTACGAGGCAGGAATGTCAGGTGTCCACAATTACCCTCTCGGGAGCCTGTTAACTGGACAACCGAACATCAGGGAGCCCTTGAGCGACTGGTCACCCTTTTGACAAACCCACCTGTTCTGGCCTATCCGGATTTCACCCTGCCTTTCACCTTACATACCGATGCATCAGACCAGGGTTTAGGAGCTGTCTTATATCAACGCCAGAATGGAAAACTGAGAGTCATTGGATATGGTTCGAGGACACTAACACCATCAGAACGGAATTACCATTTGCACAGTGGAAAACTGGAGTTCCTTGCATTAAAATGGGCTGTGTGTGAAAAATTCCATGATTATCTGTACTATGCCCCACATTTCACTGTTTACACGGACAACAATCCGCTGACCTACGTCATGAGTACGGCAAAGCTTAATGCAGTCGGCCATAGGTGGGTTGGTGAACTCTCAAATTTCCACTTCGACCTAAAATACAGACCTGGAAAATCAAATATGGACGCAGACACCCTATCTCGCCTCCCTCTGGACATGGAAAAGTATGAGACAGTTTGCACTGAGAAGCTCTCAGAGGAGGTTGTGTGTGCAACATGGGATGGTAGTCAGGCAGCTGAGAGAAAAGATGTAGCCTGGGTGGCAGCCCTTAACACCGCTTCCCCAGAACAGGACCAACAATCTCACTGTGACCTTATATCCATCAGCCGCGATGATCTTGTAAAAGCACAAAGAGAGGATCGAGACATCAGTCAAATTATAGAACTAAAAAGATCAAACACCAAAATGACAAATGATACACGCAAAATAGTAAGAGGAACTGCCCGGAAGCTTCTTCACGAGTGGAGTAAGTTGCGTCTGGAAAATGACCTTCTTTAACGACAAACAAACGAGAAGAAACAGTTGTTTCTCCCTTCCAAATATAGAACACTAGCTCTGAAGTATCTGCACAATGAGATGGGTCATGTTGGCACAGAGAGAGTACTCCATCTTGCTAGGGAGAGATTCTATTGGCCGTTTATGGCAAAAGAAATAGAGGAATATGTCACTCGAAAATGTCCATGTATTAAAGCCAAAAAGCCCGCCACACATGACCGTGCTCCTATGGGTAGCATCACATCCAGCTTCCCATTAGAACTGGTGTGTATTGATTACTTACATTTGGAAGCCAGTTGTGGAGGTTATGAGTACATTCTAGTGGTACTTGACCATTTTACTAGATTTGCTCAGGCATACCCCACCAGGAACAAGAGTGGGAAAACAGCAGCTGAGTTGATTTTCAGTGACTTCATACCCAGGTTTGGGTACCCATCCAAACTGCATCACGATCAGGGTCGTGAATTTGAAAACAAGCTCTTTCAAACATTGCAGCAACTCTCTGGAGTAGGTCACTCGAGAACTACGCCTTACCACCCGCAGGGAAATCCAGCAGAGCGTTTGAACCGCACTATTCTCCAGATGCTGAGAACATTGACAGAAAGTGAGAAACTGCGGTGGAAGGATCACCTTCCGCATGTTGTACACGCTTACAATTGCACCCGACATGAAGCAACTGGGCACTCTCCCTTTTTCCTCCTTTATGGTCGTCATCCACACCTCCCAGTTGACTTGCTGTTCAAGTTAGCTGGAGATAAGGGATCATACTCACCAAAGGATTATGCAGAAAAATGGGCTGAAAGGATGTCAGAAGCCTATCGAATTGCAAGTGAAAACAGTCAGAAGTCCAGTGCAAGGGGAAAAGCAACTTATGACAGAAAAACTAAAGGGGTGATGTTGCAACCAGGGGACCGTGTTCTGGTTCGGAACCTTAGTGAGCGTGGAGGACCAGGCAAATTGAGATCGTACTGGGAGAAATCTGTTTACAAGGTCAAAGGGCAGATTCCGGAGAGCCCAGTTTATATTGTCTGTCCTGAAACTGGAGACCAGAAGAGAACCAAAACACTACACCGCAACCTCCTGCTACTAGTAAATGACTTGCCTATTGACATGGTTACACCCAGTGCCAGAAGTATTCCTGAAAAGAGACGAAAACATGCAAATAGACGAGACAAACAGAAAAGCATACAAACAGACATGGATGTGAGTGAGAGCTCTGATTCTGAGAGTGACCATGTCTCGCGGTACTGGTTCAGACTACCAGCAGCAAGAACTGAAGGAAACTGTCTTAGTCCCTGTGAGGAACCTACCTTGCCTCCGAGGAGTCCCTGCCAGAACTCTAATCAAGACTCAGCTGTTTCAGAGCCTATGGAAAGAGGAGGTGGTACTGTACCGGAATATTTACCGAAACCCATCCTTCCCCCTTCCGAAGAGATAGAGGAACAAAATATGGATGAAAAGACACACCCACCAGTCAGGCCTGAAGGAGAAGATGGCTTCACTGAGCGAATAGATACTGAGGTAGAAAGGAGATCCGTGTCCCCTGCTTCCGAACATAGTCAAGCAGAAGTTCGAAGATCGCAGCGTGAGAGGAAACCAAGGCAATTCCTCACATATGACTCATTGGGGGAACCATCAAAATACTCACATACTAATGTTAATTTAGTGTCTGCAAACACCACACCATACTCATCCACCACAGCTCCTTGTATTTCATCACCACCTTCACTTGTTCCATACATTCCATTTGGTGCACCACCATGGATGCCCTCCGTTTTGTACACACAGACACCATACGCACCACAAGTGACACCACCCTACATCCCACCTACATTTATTCGTTGTGGATATTAGATTTGAGCATTGCCAATGCTAACAGGTGACATTTAACAAAGTGAAAAATACTAAAAAGTTTAAGGAGTATTCTGTGAAATGTGAAGTGACATTTTTTTTTGTCAGGGAGTGTGTGAAGCCCACTAACGTGAGTTCACATTTGTGTTTCAGTTTTATTGTGTTAAAATGAACAGTACGTTACCTCATTTCTTTTGGACAAGGTTTTACTTTGAAACAGTCACCATGACCGTTACACCACTTTTCAACAGTAGAGGGCGCAGGGAGGTTTTAGTTTGCATGAGCCTGGTCGGGTTCCTCATAGCTGACGAGAATCCGGAGAAAGCAAACACCGTCTCCTGTGTTGTCTGTTGTTTCACTGTGTTTCCAGGTATGTGGTGTGCGTGTTAAATGTTAAGACATGTTTACAACGATAAACACATAATTCGACAGTTAGGAAAGGGTAATAACGACCCGTGTAGATTAATGTTTTAGTGTTACACAAGCTCATTCGGTGGAGTAATCACGGTTGGCAGCTAAACGTCGAGAGCTATAATTACATCCTGATGTGTAAGCAAGATATGTTCTTTACTGTGTTACATTAATATGCTGAGTTGAACAGTTAGTATTATGTTCTGCCTACGTTAAATGTGAATGTCTATCCAATTACAGCTGGGAAACTTGTCTTTGAGGTACTTTAAAGGTACATGGTGAGAAGCTACATTAAAGATGTAATAACAATAGCCATTCAGTTGGCATTATGCAAACTAAGTTAAGAAATATGTTTGTTGTAATTTGGATGATTTGCTGAATTAATGCATTTGGTGATTAACAAATGTCTAAGTGGACAAAATATATACATATATATATTGATCTATTGGTTAATAGTATGATGGACAAAGTTGACAACGTATTGAGAGACATGTAAATAAATATAGCTGACGAGAATCCGGAGAAAGCAAACACCGTCTCCTGTGTTGTCTGTTGTTTCACTGTGTTTCCAGCTATCGATACAACTGTATTCGGGCATCACCACCGGTACATTATGCAGTTGCTCTTTTTTGCCCTATTTTATAATTGCAGCCTTTACTTGGTTTCTTCATGGTGTGAAGAACACATGAGGTGTGTATGTTCTTCCTGTATAATTCCAGAGTGTGTGTAGGAATAAGCGTACACATGGTTTCTAACATAGCAAATTCAATCAGAAAAAGACCTAACATTAGTTGCATGAGCTAAACTAAACTAAGCTAAAAAAAAAAAAAACAAGATTATAATGACTGAGCTCCACTTGAGCACAATGCACAAGCATGCATCTGCATGGATGCTTGACTAGTGAACATACGCTGCACACCATTATTTCCTATATAGCTCACTCAGTATGTACCACAATGCATAATCAAAAGTAATTTTCTCTGCACATTTAGACATCGACACAAAATGGTAACAATGGAATGAAGATAAGTAAACATAAGTTTAATGCAAATCATCCGGTTAAAACAGGAATGTAAAAGAGCTTGAACTGCAACAACCAAGAACTACACAAAAGACAATACCAGGAACATGAGTGGAGCTTTAGTACGCAGCTCCAAACAGCTTCTTTTGCTCTCATGGGGTTTTAATGTGGGTTTGCGAGTGTGTGTTTAGCTAAAAGTAAAACTATCAAAACAAACTGAAAACACCCTGATGCGTACTTGGAGCAGTACTGCAGTGCAGTCAGGGTTAATGCACTGTCTCTTTTTTTTGGATGTGTGAGATGGGAAAAAGAAATGGTTCAAGAGCTGCAGTCCTGGTTGGCAGCACGAGTTTCCTCCTACATCAACATAACTGATGCATCAGCCAGAAGGAAGACGCACAAAAGATATCAACTTTACGAGCTCTGAAAATCTTTTCTAAAGGGTTTCATTAATGAAAAAACAAAACAAATAAATACAACAAGAAAACCATCTAAACTTTTGGTGAGAGGTGAAGATCCTCTACAACATACAGCATAAATTTACTTCTTATGAACACAGTAAACTGAGATTTAATTCTACCCTTGCTGTTTTCTTTTCAGTGATTTAAAAGAAATCTGTTCGTTTGGTCACAAAGTTTATATCCTTGATTCACAAGGATGCAGCATATTTTAATTTGGTCACCATCCAGCATTCACGGTTAAAAGAACAACAAGAAGCTCCTTGTTAATACCGTATGTGAAGATGCAACTTTTGAAGTCTTCATTGAGCCGTCTTGAACACAGTGTTCATGTTCTTTTTTGTGCAACTGCAACTGTTAATATAATATAATAATACCACTTCCACATTTAAAGTGTGGCCTGTGTGTTGTCGGTTGTCGTTCTGTTCCAATGTTGTACTTTCTAAAAATGACTTTTCAGGCTGAATCAAAGGAATTAAAAGGAAAACGTATAAATATTGATAGGACTTCATAATTTTATCTTTTTTGTTCTAAATCATGTTTATTCTTTAAAATGCATTCAAAGTTAATGTCAAACATGAAAAACTCAAACATTGTATTTAATATTTGGTCCAGAGTTCATAGTGCTTCGATTCGGAGTCTGAATCCCGATAAGCTTGCTTCCCAGTTCACCTGTAACTACTTCCCCTGATAACCTATCTGCTACTTTGCAGATAAATCCTTCTCGCTCCAATGCATTGCTCTCATCTCGCACTTCTTCTTATCTCTGTTTCTGCATCCTTGTTTCCTTCTTCTCTTATAGTCTGTTATTAGTTAGTTTGTTTTCTCTTTTCGCACACACACCAATTATACTTCATGATGCAACGTTGAAATTGTGCATGCATATTGTTGTATTATTGGAGTTTTTACTTAATCTAAATTTTTGTCAATATTGCTCAACTAGTCTTGGTCATACAGTATATCTGCAAAGATCTCCTTTGTGTCAAGGCAATGTTGGCATTAGTAGATGCTTCTTCAGAACAACGGAGTTAAATGTTAATCTTTTATCTATCAAAGTGGCTCTAAATCACACCTTTAAACTAATTCCATTAATTGGATCTCATGTGTGAAAAAACTACTGACTCCATTTAGCTTTAAAGTAATCAGTATAGGGGTTCACTTATAAAAAACCCTTTCTTGACCCAGACATTTTAGCTAATTATAGAACGATTTCCAACCTTCCATTTATATCTAAAAATTTGGAAAAGGTAGGTGCAAGCCAGCTGTGTGACCAGTTGTATGGAAATGATCTACTCAAGGTTTTTCAGTCAGGGTTCAGAATGCATCATAGCACAGAAACAGCACTGGTTCGAGTCTCGAATGACCTTCTTATGGCCTTAGATAATGGGTTAGTGTCCATACTGGTTCTGCTGGACCTCAGTGCTGCTTTTGATACTATAGATCACAACATTTTTCTGCAGAGGCTAGAGTATGTTGTTGTGATTGAAGGGATAGCTTTAGGTTTATTTAAATCATATATGTCTGATAGATCCCAGTTTGTTCATGTTCAGGAGGTTTCTTCAGTACAGACGAGGGTCTGCTATGGTGTCCCGCAGGGTTCAGTGCTAGGGGCCAATCTTGTTCAGTTTATACATGCAGCCCTTGGGAAGTATTATTCAGGACCATGGCATTAATCTTCATTGTTATGCTGATGACACGCAGCTGTATCTGTCTATGAGGCCAGATGAAACAGAACCATTAGCCAAACTTCAGGTGTGTCTTAAGGACATCAAGGACTGGATGTCCACTAATTTTTTGCTTTTAAAATTATGATAAAACAGAGGTTGTTGTTTGTGGTCTCAAACACCTTAGGAAGGGATTAGACGGTGTTGCAGTGGAAAACCTTGGTGTTATTTTCGATCAGGATTTGTCATTTAAACTGCATATTAATCATGTTTGTAAGACTGCATTTTTCCATCTTCATAATATTGCAAAGATTAGAAGCATTGTCTCCCAGAGTGATGCTGGAAAACTATTTTTTCTAGAAAAGATTACTTTGATGTATTATTAGCTGGATGTTCAAGTCATTCTAAATCACACCTGTCAACTAATTTCATTAATTGGACTCTCATGTGTGAAAAAACTACTGACTCCATTTAAAGTAATTAGTATAGGGGTTCACTTATGTTTTCCAGCAGCACTGTCAGTTTTCAATAAAGACACAAGAAATTATAACTGTTCGTGTTTATCATTTTAAAAACATTGTACTTATTTACTATTGTGACTTAGCTGTTAATTGATGAGGTATTGTTTACCCCAAAATTAAAAAAAAAACAAAAAACAACAGAATATACAAGAAAGGAAAAGAGTGAAACACAGCAGAGAAGAAAATTTACAACAGTCTCGTGAGATTTCTTTAAATATTCACAGACCTTTACCTACTGATTCACAGTGTTGTGAGAAACAAGAATGTCATGATTGACCATTTAACCCTCCTTTGACCATGTTGTGCCTATCTCTATGTGCTGCTGTTGGACACTGTATCTGAATCAGTGTACCACCCAACTCCTGGCAGAGGCTGTAGTCATCTCCTGCAGTTGTAATACAACTACTGAAAAGCACTTTAGCAGGTCTCCCAGCATGCACAGTGAAGCCCCTGCAGACAGAGATGGCACATCTGATGTCCGGTCAACCAAAAAGAACATGTCCCGTCACTGTTTGCTGGAATCTGCTGGCTACCCATGGCTTTCTAATTTGCTGATTCAAGTCACTAATGATTGCCTTAAGAGTGACAGCAGAGTCTCCACTCAGCTCTCGAAAATCAATCATGCAGACTTGTGCTCCCACTCGAGCGTTGTTTTCCTCCCAAGAATGGCATCTGTCACTGCACTAGAAGGAATCTCACTCTATACGCTCTTCTTTCTTTGTTTATTTTAGACATTTTCCAGAACCAATTTTCATAGGATTAAAATCTATCATTTCCATTTTAGAATATCTGGTATGTTTGATTTAAAGGCTCATAAAACTAGGTCTTGGATGATGAAACTCACTGGATTTTAAAACTAGCCATCGCTACTTTTTGGCATTTTGAAGCGAATATGCAAGGCTACTTTTAATCAGGGACTTGACTTTTTTAAAATAATTGTTCTGTATTCAGAGAACCTATCTGACACTATCTTAAATAAATGTTTTAAAAAAACTTGATTAATTGAAGTTCAATACTGCACCTGTATTCAATGATATTTGTTTTCTAATAAAAGATATAAACTTCTAATATAAACTGTCAGCTGTTTCCCAGAAAACCGAATCAAAGTTAATTAATTGAAACACCGATTCTGTTTGTGATACACACAAAAGACAGAAGTAGAGAACCCCATCTGTTTCTGTTTGATCTCTTTGATTTTATCTTGAAAACATGTTGCCTCGTATCTTTTTCACTCTCTCCTCTATGCTTTTTTTGTTTTTTAAACTAATTTTCCCTATTTTTATGGTCGTGTAAGAATGTTGCTTTATTAGGCCATCCTTTTATTCCCGCACCACTGAAAAAGGGAGGAAAGAGGGAAAAAAACAGCTGTGAACCAGAGGAAGAAAGACAGGCTGGGGGTGAGAAGAATAGAGTGATGCAGATGCTTGATGATGTGAGGTTTTGTGATGCAGATTCAAAAGCGTCAGAATATTTATGATGCCTTAAATCATGCCCCAATAATCAGGAAGCTCATGTTAAAAAGGCAGCCCAGTGCTCTGAAAATGGAATAAAATGAAGTCATTTTCTTTGTCCAGCATGCATTAAACAATTTTAATTTAACACGTGGAGAGGAAGCTGAGATTCTGCTTGAGTTCATAGGTTTCCTAGACAGGCGAATTTAAAAAAAAAAAAAAAAAAAAAAAAAGGCTCTGTTTGATTACAAAGCCCTTCCAAAAGATTTAGAAAACTCTGCAGTAGTTGTGCTTTGCCCTACTGACACAACTATGAGCATCATAAAAGAGAAATGTTTGATGCTTTAACATCGTAAAGTCCACTGTCATAGAAGCATGTACAAGGACAAGCCTGCAAAATAGTCCAGGAGGCACAGACTCCTCATGGTGATGGAATTAAAAATGAGTAGGTGGGACCTCTGGGCCTGAAGTGGTGTATTGGTTTTAGTTTTCTATGGTAACAGTAGGAATATGAGGTTTGATCAACATAAATCACTACAGACATGAAAAGAGACAGTGACATTAGTTCCAATAAGTAAGCGTTATCTAGAATAAAGTCCTGACCAGGCGAGGTTAACATCAACGCACACATGCCAGTTAGAAGTAGTGAAGTATTCCAATTTGCCATGATTATCTGCATATTATGGCACATCGTGTAGCAGCTTTAAGTCTGGGTTGGCACAGAGACAGATTATTGATGTGCATTTCAACATTAGAACTGAAGGACGGAACACAACGCTGGTCGTGGAGCTCCAACTCATTCATCAATCGACCTACCGACCATCATGATGTCAATACTGTCCAGTATTTGCACCACGCTGCTTCTCAAATCTTTGAATTCTTTGGCACACATGACCTAACACTGTCTTCTGTTTCTTTTTGCTCTCTATCTTGTTCTTTTTTTCACTTCTTTATTTTTATATGCCTTTATGAGTACAAGGTTTATCCTATTGTCCAATTCAGCTTTATCCATTCTAGTTTCTTCTGCTATTCGGCTTCCTTGCACATATCCTGCTTGCAACACTAGCTCCTTTAGCCTGCTGCTCTGCTGCTATGATCCCAGTCCATCTTTATTTCATCTTCTCAGTTTTGCTCTCAAGACTACCCTGCCCTTGTGCAGTAAAAGCTTGCCTGGCTTCATGCCACCCATTCCTTTGCCAAGCAATTTCTCTATCCACTCCACTGCCCCAAATATAAACAGTTTTTCACTTTAACATCCCCCCACACACACACTCACACACACATTTTATGAGTCCTGTTTTACAGGTCACACTGTCAACAGTCTAGAACATTGTAGTGAATGTGACCACTCAATATTACTCTCTAAGTTCACCAGCAGGAAATGGTCCAGTCAGGCGCACACCTGACCGCGCAGACTGAGGGCTTTGCTTCCCTATTTCAACTTTTTACAGTTATTAGTTTAATGAATAAATTCTAAAAATGCATATTTTGCTCACCAAGTAAAAAAAAAAAAAAGGTAGGTGACCATATACATTTTAGTTTCTTACTACATACAGCAACTAAAATAATACATTTGGCTCTGGGCTTTGTCGTTTTGAAGCAGATCATACCCTGTTTTAATTGTCTGTTGGCCAAGATTTTCTTTAATAAAATTAAAAAATAAATGTAATTTCTGTTTTTGGAGCAATTCCCTATAACATCCACCATATCTTGGCTCAGTGACAAATCCATCCATCCATCCATCCATCCATCCATCCATCCATTATCTAAATATTCCTATTCAACGTGATTATTCAAATAAACATTTTTCTCCTTGACAGCAAATCAACTTCTTTCAGCTTTCATTTTTCTTCCACCACCACAACATATCACTGTTTACTGCTTTGACATAGATTTTCCATCAGATGCCCTTCGTGACTTAGCCCTTCCCATTACCTTGTAAAATTAAAAACCAATACGTGTTTAGTGCCAATTAAAGACCGAAAACTTAGATGCGGACTACTAAATATACAATATTTAATCTTCAAGTCTCTAATTAAACAGAGTAATATTTTCTGTTTATCAGAAACGTGGCTAGAGGAGGAAGCGTATCATATCAAAGCATGGGCTGAGGCAGAGGACTAGCGGCAAACTATCCAGTCTTCAAATAAAATCTAAACCTAAATGCCATTATAATACATTTAAATAGTATCACGCTGAGTTTAAAACTCCAGAGCTGGAAATCAGAGAAGCCAGTTTTCTTGTCAGTAACACCTCAGATTTGCTGCACTCAGCTTTAGATGCTGTTGCTCCTTTGAGAAAGTGGGTCTCTAACCATAGGTGTTAAACTCCCTGGTACAATTTGCGTATTTGTATGCTGAAACAAAAAGGTGCGTAAAATTCAAAAGGAAGTGGTAAGTCTGTAGATTGTTATTGTACTGGAAATATAGTCTATTAGTATATAACAAAGCCTTTTGCAAAGCTAGAAAAGCGTTTTATTCATTTTTTATAGAGGATAATAAAAGTAACCCCCGTTTTCTGTTCAGCACTGTAGCCACGCTGACAAAGAGTCACAACTCTGTTGAGCTGTGCATTCCTGCAGCTCTTAGTAGTGAGGACTTTATGAGCTTCTTTAGCAGTAAAATCATCAGAATTAGAGAGGAAATCAACGAGGCCCACCCGACAGCGGGTGTTGGCATTTCTTCAGCGACTTCATTCGGCTCTGACCTGACTCTAGACTGTACTGTTCCTGTAGACCTCCCTGAGCTAAATCATCCACGTGTCTGTTAGACCCCATCCCTACTCAAAAATGTTTTATCTCTAATTGGTACATCAATACTGGACCAGATCAATTTATCCCTAAACTTAGGATATGTGTCACAGGTGTTAAAAATTGCAGTAATTAAACCTTTACCTAAAATACCCCGTCTTGACAAAAGACATTTTAGATAAT
Organism: Xenentodon cancila; assembly: GCA_014839995.1. NCBI lineage: Eukaryota > Metazoa > Chordata > Actinopteri > Beloniformes > Belonidae > Xenentodon > Xenentodon cancila. Next base: position 18,089,301 of record CM026210.1, on the reverse strand, counting down.
TATATACCAATTTCCAATCTTTCATTTACATCTAAAAATCTGGAAAAGGTAGTTGCAAACCAGCTTAGTGACCATTTGTATAGAAATGATCTACTCGCATTCTGAACCCTGACTGAAAAACTTCATCGTAGCACAGAAACAGCACTGGTTCGAGTCACGAATGCAGCCCTTGGGAAGTATTATTCAGGACCTCAGCATTCATTTTCATTGTTATGCTGATGATACGCAGCTGTATTTGTCTATGAGGCCAGCTGAAACAGAATCATTAGCCGAACTTCAGGCGTGTCTTCAGGACATCAAGGACTGGATGTCACAAATTTTTTGCTTTTCAATTCTGATAAAACAGAGGTTATTGATTTTGGTCCAAAACACCTTAGGAAGGGATTAGACAGTGTTGCAATAGCCTCCAGTACAACTGTATGAAACCATGGTGTTATTTTCGATCAGGATTCATCATTTAAACAGCATAGTAATCAGATTTGTAAGACTGCATTTTTCCATCTTCATAATATCGCAAATATTAGGAGCATCCTCTCCCAGAGTGATGCTAAAAAAAAAATTCATGCATTTGTATATTCTAGACTAGATTACTGTAACGTGTTGTTGGCTGGATGTCCAAATAATTCTCTGAACAGCCTCCAGCTGATCCAAAATGCAGCAGCGCGAGTGCTGACAGGAATCAGCAAGAGAGAGCACGTCTCTCCTGTGCTACCCTCCTTGGACCTGATAGTGCCATATGTTCCTAATAAAGCTCTGTTCTCAGAGTGCAGGTTTACTCGTAGTCCCTAGAGAATCCAAATGAGGATGAGCTTTCTGCTATCAGGCACCATCAATTTGAGTTAAGGAGGCTGACACCACCTCTAACATTTAAAACCAAACTTAATACATTTTTGTTTAATAAAGCATATAGTTAGTGCAAACTTTAGTGTGTTAGGGCCAGTAGTCGTAGCTGCAGCTGCAGGACCAGACTGGAGCAGCTGGTCTTCAACACAGCTTCATCCTAGATCTGCTGCTGTAGACCTGCACTGCAGGGGGACACCAGCAGGATCCACTGCGTGGTTCCCCTCATCTCCTCTGTTTCTCTTTCTCTTCTTCAGCTCAATCCTCAGTTATTAATAAGAAGTATCTCATAAGTATAATTGTGCTCCAACTAGCCATATATCAGTCATGAATACATAGATCTCTTCTGCTGTTGACGGATAGTTATACTTATATATCTTGTCTTTTGTACCTTTAACGATGTGTCTATGTCTCTCTTCTCTCTCTAAGGGTCCCCCCTTATGAGCCAGGTCGTGCTCAACGTTTCTTCCTTGCCACTGTTTGGTTTGAGGTTTTTCTCCCACTAGGGGAGTTTTACCTGCGGTTTTTATGTAATAATTGCTCGGGGTCACGTTCTGGGTCTCTGGAGACAACTAGAGACATCTTGTATTGTAATAGATGCTATATAAATAAAATTTGAATTGAAGTGAATTGAACCTGTGACCCCTTAGTGGCCGGGGCAATGGCATGGCTGGGAATGAATCCACTGTCTTTCAGGTTGGAGGGCAGAGTACTCAAATGACCATGTCACGGCCACCCAGACCGACAGACGCTTCAAATTCTCCTTGATAATCCAATTTAAATCACATCAGACAATGTGTTATTGAGTTCCATCATGCCAGATGACATGCCTGTTTGTCATCACTTCTAGTCTGTAACAAGTATTTTACCCTTTTAGACAAACTAGCAACAAGGCCTTCATCACAAGCACAAGGTCCTCTCTTCAGTCTAGCATCTGTTTGTGACACTAAGAGTAGCTACACTTGCTCTTGGTGACAACAGATGAGCAGCTGTATTTGGTAAGTTTTGGGCTGGCAACCTTCTCATGAAGCTGTCTATCATGGACTACACAAAAAAGCTTCCAGCTCTCATAACAGAATCAATATAATATATATGGTTTTTCAAATGGAAAGGAGAAGATGAAAAAACTAAAAGACACTTGAAAGGATTGATAAACAAGCTTAAGGACACGGGAGCTGTAACAGACAGACTCAACAAAGCAAAAACAGCTTGACTCAAATGTAATTTATTTTTAAGGTGATTATTTAATCTAATAAAATCACATATATTCTGTCTAAAGTACCAACTGAAGTACCTTCTCTGTGCAGCCTCTGATACAAGCAATGTTTACATGATCTGGTATACTTTTAGTCCAATTTAAATCATCAAAGTCAATTCAAGAGTCCCACTTAACTCTAGTCAGATACTACGTAATGCAGTTGACATGTATCTAGTACAAAGGATTTAACCTGACAGAAAATGAATAAATAAATAAAATAAAATAATTACTAACTCTTCTCATTTTCAAACTGATCACTGATTTTCAGTACTCACTTTGTTGACAGAATCCTTTTTAAACAAAGAAACAAACAGCATAATGGAGCCACATTTCGAACAACATTTTATCCTGCAAACATTTTCTTGTTTCATCAAACCCAACTTCACATACGTCCATTTATCCTGCTGTCCATAAACAGATGGAAACTAAAAGTGGACTTTAATAGCTCAGTTCACTCAGCACCTTTTCCTTTGCCAAATGCCAAGAGCCAGATGCAGAAACACATCAACCGTGCATGGACGAAAATACAATGACTCTCGTATTTACTTTGACTTCAGTTACTTAGCAGGCAGAATTAACCAAAGATATTTAATAGTTTTTCCTCATTTATTTCATATCAGTTTTTAATTTTCTATGTACTTCAATTGTATTTCAGGCGTGCATGTTAGTGCAAGGGAAATTAAGTGTAAGTGTGGAGGTTAAAGAAAAATAATGATGGCTTTTCTAAATAAATAAGTTCTTCAAGCAGCATAAGTTGTAACAAGGGCCTCATGTTAAAAAGTTGCACGGATTTCATTTTAAACTGTTGCCTAGAAATCTTGCCAACAGAAAAAAATAAAATAAAATCAGACATTCAAAACTGTGCATACGCCCGAATCCATGCACGTTTTCGCTGAACATCACAATCAACGTGAAGCTGAACACACATGCAGTTGCACAACAGTGATGCGTGAGTACGTTTAGAAATGGCTCGCAATCGCCCAATGTTTTCAGCCAGCCCATTCGCAACTGGAACCACAATTTTTGATCAACACAAATGACCATCTTCTTCACCTGCCTTGTATCACGCATGCCTGCACCTGCGTGAAAAGTTTGTGCTGCATTTTCGTGTCAATTAGCCAATGATGTCTTTGTATTTATGACTTATATAGGGTTTGCATTTGTGTCTGCATTTTTATATGCAACAAAATTGTTTTTAGATATGAATTTTCAAAGTGAAATAATATTCTAACTAGCCCGACTGAACCTGACCCAAACATCATTATGCATATTTTTGTCTGACTTGTCACCGTAGGTGACCGTGGTTGGCCATTCAGTTCGGATCAGCTTGCGCATCACTGGTGCACAACACTTCACCCTATATCCTCCCTCAAGTAAAGTAATTTATATTCATCATCATATTCATACAGTCATAGGAAACCGCCTATTCAAACAATGACAATGGCAAAGTAAGCGTGAAAAAAGAAAGCATACTGACTGTGAGCTGAAGAAACACCTGGCAGATGTTGAGGCCAGGAAATCCATCTTATTTGGTTCCCTGTCCTCAGAAGTTAACAGTAAGAGGAAGAAAAATGAGTGGGAGCTTGTGGCAGAAGGTTTAAATGCGGCGGGCTCTGAAAACTGCATGGAACATGAATTAAAAAAGAAATGTCCAGGGTCATCCTACAATAGATCACTATCATTTGCAATCCTCTTCAAAACAAGAGTGTCTGCAAGGGAGTCATCCACTGTGTCAGGTTCAAGTTTTAAATACCTAAATGTATGAATAGATATTGTAACAAGCCGCGTAAGATCCAGTGAGGTAAGAAAGTGAAGACAGGAAATGAAAAATATTAAATATTATGCCCAGATATATTTGATCTTACTGTTTGTTACTGACATGTGGAAGTGCAATGAGTGTAGCATTTTTTTTTTTTTACTAAATGTGATCTACTTAAACATTTAAGACTACTCTTGTGCATATCAAAACTGTCCATGCAATTTTAAGACACAAAATGCTTTGTGCATACATTTAAGTAGTTTTCATCCTAAGCAAACTTGTCAGGAGCTCCAAGGATTGAATACATGTAGCTGTCCTTTGTGCAATTTTACCAATAATTCTACAGAGAGGGATTTTTTTTAATACACATTCTCATTCATTTTAAGAGCCATGAAACTGTTACATGTATGTTTGGAGATTGAACTTTGAAAACAAATATCTTTAAAATTATTTTAAACCAGGTATAGTGATGACAACCAGAATTTCACAAGAATCATTTGACAGTGCAGAGAAAAATACACTTAACACAGATGAGTCTCCAGTGGAATTGAACAGTGGATCTCCAATGCTGACGTGGTAATAGACAAGACCCTGCCTGGCATTATTGACTATAGCGAAGGGTGGCCCTTTTAGGATATCATACTGTATCTTTGAAACAAGTTATACTGGGAAAACTTTAATGTCATTGAGCCCACAGAGTACATCCTTGATGAAATGGAAAAGAAAAGCTTTCAGTGCATGGGTTTGCACTGGCTTTTCAATAGGAAGGATGTTGAGGATAAAACCACAGAGTACATCAGAGTCCTGTGATACTTGGCGAACAGCATGCTTATAAATCATTTCAAGATGACTTTAAGAAAAATAATTCAAGAAAAATAGTTTTCTTTCATAAGGTTGAGTTGAGAATCTTGCTAACTTTGTATATAGATGATTTTTAGGTATGCAATCCTCTAGGTACTTCACGCAGAAAACACAAACTCTGTGGTGTCTACTGGACTGGATAATTTGCCTCCAGGGTCACATTCAGCACTTTCCACTTTCCTCCTTACCTTGCAATCTTATGCAAATCTGATGCAAATCTGATTATGTGAAGAAGTATGGTTATGACAGTGCCTTGCATCCCCTTCTTCAAGATGTAAAGACTCTTGAGAAAGATAGTTTTTTTTTGTTCCATTGCTTGGTAGATGTGTATATAAAGGCACAATTCAAGTTGTTGCAGCAGATAACCTCGGTGCTTACAGTATAGCAGTGTTTAACAAAAGTTTTCTGGTGGAAACATCTGCTGATTCTGCACAGCAACACAAGCAGGATGTGAGATCAGGTTCATTAGATCTGAGGACTAAACAATTACATGGCGCCATGCATGATGTGTTTGAGGGCATTGTGCCCATGGAGCTTGCCCATTGTTATTCACTGCTGATATCTAAAAAATATGTCAGTCCCAAGCTTCTCAAAAAATCAATCCTGAGTTTTACCTTCAAGTGGTCCAACAAGTCAAACAGGCCTCATGTAATCCCACACACATTCTCAAAAACAATTGGTGGGAATGCTCATGAGAACTGGGCACTGATAGGTTTTCTTTCATTCATCATTGGGCATCTGGTGCCAGAAGATGAACTGGCATGGGAGATTGCAATGCTTTTAAAAGATGTCCGTCACACACAGACAACTCCATTGTTTACCTTGAGTGGAAAATTTCACAGCACCACAAATTATACCAAGAACTTTTTCCTAATGTGCAGCTTCTACCTAAACATCACTATTTGGAGCACTATCTTGCACTAACCACGAAGTTTGGTCCTCTCGTCGATCTCTGGACGATGCGATTCGAGGCTAAGCACTGTTTTTTAAAGCATGTCATTCGCCACTCAAACTGCTCCCAAAACATACCCCTCGCTAGCTTTAAAGTGTCAGCTCATGATTTCATATCACATGAGAGCATCTAGTTCTGAAAGGCTCGTTCTTGGGATGACAAGTGTTTCAACAGTTCATGTCAATCTTTTAAAAGAAAAAATTGTTAAGGATATTAAACAAAAATGTCCTGGTACAATAGAGGTAAGTTACAAAAAGGGCATGATTGTAGCTCATGAGTCTACAAGTGGACTTCCAGATTTTGGATAGATTGTTCCCATTTGTGTTATTCAGGAGAGACTGTTTTTTTATGGTGAAGAGACTTTGTGAGTGGTATAGTGGGCATCACAGAACATTTGAACTTCTGGCATGTCCAACCAAAGACATAGATTTGACTGAGCTTAGTGACCTAGCAGATGACTACCCCCTGGCAGACTACTTTGTTAGATCTCTCAGAATTGTGACATTAAAAAAACACATACGTGTATAAAGTATAACTGAGATTCTGATTTTAAATTTAAACTTAATTGTACTGTCACTGCTGTCTTTCAATTTAAAAAAAAAAAGCCGTAACCATTTAATGACTAATAACTATCCTAAAAATAATAAAGTAGAAAATAATGCAAACGCATTAAATGTGGTAGAAAACTAGCAATATCATGAACTAAGTAATGACATTGGTAAAGTAACCTAGTAGTATATTATATCCTTGAAGTTTGGTTCATTTTGACCAAGATATTTTATTTATATGTAACATCTGTGTTTTAATTCACAGATTGTGAAATGGCTCCTCGATTCCCGGCAACTTAACCTGCAAGATGGGATTCCAGAGAATGTTGATGAACTTGTTCAGCACATAAAGATGCAGAGTGGGGTAGAGGACCACTTCAAGCTGGAATATATGGATGGTGAGTTTGGAAATTAATTTACCAACTTGACTTCAATGTTGGAAATCCAGGACAAATGTACAGGAGGAAGCCCAAGCCAAAGAGCTGAAGTAAATTACTGCCCCACCTATCCATCTGGTGAATCTGCAGATACTGAAAAAATAAGAGCTTTTACAAGTAAGGAAAAGGAACAACCACAACACAGCAGCAATGATGGAAAAGACCGGAAGATTAGTTATCGTTTTGGAGGATGTGCAAGTCCTGAATGAGTTGTGAAAGATACCACTTGCTGTGGTGATGTCGTTTGCACTCACATACGCTCTTAATCTAAGCTACCCTTCAGAGCTGAGATACACCTTTGAAGCTTTGCAGAAGATCATAATGGAGCTTAAAAATATTTTAATTGTTAACAAAAGAAGAGTTATTTTCTAATGATATTCTCTAAGATATAATGTATGGACGACCAGGAGTGCTATGCAAATGGTAAAGGCATTTTTATTATCATTTATTAATTGGGAAAGAAAAAAAAATATTTATTGTATTTCAAAATGGTTAATAAATTCATTTAAATTAATGCTTTTTTATTATCAGCTATACCGTTTGCATAACACTCTTGTTCTTCCATAAAAAGGATGAATATTGCTGCGTCTTCTGCTTGATCTTTGGGGGTTTTTTGCACTCATTTTCCAGGACCACTTTTGTGACCTGCTTTGATTTTCTTTTTGTGAGGGAAAACAGAAAGATCCCTAATGTTGGTTTTTAAGTGGTTTTCTGTATGTGAAATATATGTTGCAGACAAGATTTCTGGTAAAACTTATTCTAACAAATTCAGTTTGCTTTTGTCAGGTCTAAACGACCTAAACATTTATTAAACACACAATAAGGAAGAAAGACAAAGTCAGTAAGTTTTCATTCATCAGCACGGAGGACGGACAGAGAACTCAGCCACATCTCCGCTGCTTTCGTCTCTGTCCGCACCCCTTCTCTGGTGGCCTCTTAAGGCTTTTATTGAAAATAAGGAGGTCACAAATGACATGAAGATAAGCAACATATACAAGATATATTCTGACCTGTACAATCATCTTATAAGACGAGCAGTGTACAGTGCGTAAAATAACAATGAGATAAAACAAAGAGTGTGTTAAAGTTTAACCCTATCAGCTTTATGATTTTCTTTTCCAAACCTGACACCACCTGAGATTATATAGGTTGGAATTTATGTTTAAATTGCAGAATATAACTTACTCTTTATGTTAAAAATGGTTGATTGTCTGAATAATTACTATTTTGATTTTCATAAAGCTTAACTCTGTTGTGTTGGCTTAGCACAATTAATATATGTACTGTATTACTTTCAAATGTAGTTGTAACTACCCTATTAAATTAAGTATTTCAAAATCATATCATTGAAGTTCAAATGGCCCAAGTAGGTATGTAACATTTACTTTAACAAATCTAGTTGGACTGAACATTGGAAATTGAGTAACAGTAAAGTAAATACATCATGGTCACCCAACATAATTACATTTAGGTCACTCAACAAATTTCTTTCTCGCTAAATCACAGTATTTTGTTTGGGTAGTAATGATTTCCATAAATTTTATTGCGTTTAATAAGCAATATATTTTTTGAGTGAGTGTAGCCCACAATTACACCAACTTATTTATGCCCACTCAAAAATAATAGACTGGAGTGCCTGAATTTGTATTTGTTTTGTGTGCAATATTTATTCAAACTCAGATGATGCAACACCAGGAACCTCCGGGGTCATGCTTTCACCCAAAGAAAAGATAATTGAGTCTATTGCTGAAGTCAACACAAACTTAAAACACATCACTGACGCATTCATCAACATTAATCAGACATTAGGGAAATTATTAAAGAAATGAACCATTTCATTTATAGTGTCTCAATCACATGTGTCAGGCCTGAACGGCAGCTGGATGGGGTTAAGTGGTGCTGGCTCTGGATTATCCAGCAGTTCCACATCTTTAAACAATGGGATGCCATTCCAGTGTGCCAGATTATGCAAGATGGCACATGCCATCACAATGCAGCACAGCTTGTCAGGGCGGTACAGCAGCATCCCCCCACTTCTGTCCAGACAGCAGTACTGACATTTTGACTACCTAATCACTCTACTACTCCTCTGATTAGATTAGGATAACCGGCAATCGTTGCAAATTGTGTTTTGATGTTTGTGTGGTCACCAGCATCATATGGGAATGGACGTACCAATGATTCTTTCCAATACAGTTCGCATTGCACAGCTCAGTGCAGACTGACGGATTCCTGACTGGTCTGCCATGTCCCTTTGGAAGGACCCAGTTGCCAGGAAACCAAGTGCAGTTCTCCCTGTACATCTCTCTAAAGTAGGACTCAATCAGCACAGAGGTCCAAGAGGATGGCTCTTGGAAATCTGACTGGCTGAACCGCCAGTTACCATCGTGGGCCAAAAATTATGTGTGGTCCCTGAACACGTGTTTCCTCTTGATCCTGCCATTAGGAATGTCCTCTAACAGGGCCAAGGCTGCCATTGTGATTTGTGTTACATCATTTTGCACACATCTTTTATATACTCAGACAATGTGGTTGATTGTGAAATTGTTGCCATTTGACTCATGTTTGGGTTATTTGGTAAACTGGGAACTGCTATGCCCATGTTTTGTAATACATTTGTATTAGTGGAGTGTTGCCAACGGACAAAAATAAGCTTAGAAATGTACTCACGCCAATTTTAGGCTCATGTCAGTTCACTTTTTGAACATCTGACAGTAAGTTTGAAAAATGGTATATGCAAGTTTTTTGTGTGCTGCACTTTTTGTTATATTTTTGTTATACGTTATGATTTTGAATATCAGTGGTCATGGGATAAAGGTTTAGGACATGTTTTTCGGAGCTGGAGCTTGACTTGGGCTTGGTCATAGCTGCCGCCTCTCCTTTGTGCTGAGTAGTGTATAAGCACGGGACCGTGCTCAAAATGTAATCGAAGTTTAAAGCAGGAAGTGTAAATCACTGTAGCTTGTGTAGCTCATTATGTGAGGTGATTTAAACCTCAAACACACTGTACTATACCTGCTGCAAACACACTACATCCTTTTAAATGAAACGTGACATTGAGTACTATCTGTCTTTGTTGTGGGTGAATTATTCCTGCTCACTCCTGCATTGAGATCTTTTTTTTCATTGTTTTGTAGAGATGTCTCGCAGGACAAGATACAGATAGGAGTTAAGGAAAGAGCACCAGGAGATATATACTCTTACAGAGAAAAACTCTTCAATGGAAACATCGACATCCTGCAGCGTTACCTTTATCGCAAATTCAGAGTTTTGCTTTCCTTTTGCAAAAATGTGTAATGGAGACGCAACCATTATGGTACATTAACAGTACCAAGAAATAAAGCAGATCAACATTTTTTTTGTTGCTTATTTTTCTCAAGATTTTGCGACCCTGGTCACTGCACCATGTATTTGTTGTTCCCTCCAGAAAACTAAATAAATCATGAAACAAAGTTCACTGGTGTAATGATACTATCACAGCAGGCTTCAGCCAGAACTCAAACGGACTCAAATGCAGAACTCAGTCAGTAAAAAAAAATATATATATATATATATATATATATATATATTTTATTGTAAACAGGTAGTTACTGGAGCGATGATGGATGGATGTTAGGTCCAGAGCTGAGTGAGTAAGTCTTTTGGTAAAAACAGACGTTGGGAGGAGGTAGATCTGCTGGCTGCGATGGTGGTGCATGAGTTGAGCAGGTCATAGCAGTAGTAGTCAGAGGTGGGCAGTTTCCTCAAACGAGCAGTGGCTGGTGCAGGGAGAGGGTCAAACCAGGGAATGAGAGAAGATCCAAAAGGTCGCAATTAAGCACAGCAAGGAACAAGACTTCTAAAGATCAGCACACTGTAGGACAGAGAAAAAAGGATGAGTTCTTCACAACAAAGCTGCTGAGAGCAACGGGACACAAAACTCGGCCTGATTACCACTGAGAGGGCATGACAATCTGGTGAAGATTGGTGCGCCTGCTGTTCCTTAAGAGGGAGTGTTGATGAGTCCTGATGATGACCAGGTGTGGAACCAGAGCCTGCTCGGCCCAACCTACAACTCAGAAGACTTACAGCCAGGCAGGATCATGGCAGATACCATATACTGTTCTAAATGTGTTTTGCTTCAGATCATACTAAGTCTTCAAGAACAGCTTCTTATAGTCAATGCTCTACTTGCTATCTGACACTGGGATTCACTTTCTAAAGCAACAGCTCACTGTCGTGTGATGCTGCAACTTTTCTACTTTTTCTACTTTTCTTTATGCTGCTTCCCCAATAGATGACTGTAGATGTGATTGAACTCTCCACAACCAACATACAGAAGATGTTTAACATCTTTCTGCAAACTTTGAAGGATCTAAGCTTCCTTAAGAACTAAAGTCTAGTCTGTCTCTCTTTCTGGCGAGGATGATGTTGTCCACATAGAAGTTGATGTAGTCAGTCACTCACATAGTCATGATATTGATGTCATCTCCATGTGGCTCACAGAAGGCATCCCAGCCTACACCCTCATAAAACACCCCTGCAGAGTTTCTTCAGCTTCTTATGACCAACTCCTTACACTCTTTTTGGTCACAGGCTGCCTCTAGATGGTGGGTTTGTAGGTAGAGGAGAGAAAGACCAGAATATGATGCACCTTGCAGAGAGGAGCAGCATGCATCTCTTGCGTTTGCATAAAACAAATACAATGTTTTCTCTGGTGGAAAACTTGACAAACTGTTTAAATCCTGGAAATGTGGCAGAGAAAGGTGTGTTTGAAATCACCAGTGACAGTTAAACATATGCTGGGTTGTTGTGTCTGTAGCTTAGCAACAGCAGAGCTGATGACGCCACTCGCAGCGTCTGTCCTAGCTGATGGTGGGATGTAAAAAGCCACTGCAATAACACCGGTGAACTTTCGGTAAATTATGATGAAAGCTCACAGTTCAATCCAGCCTGCTGAAACGATGTTTCACAGTAGCATGTCCATGATGAGACTACTGTACACTACAATCTTGCTCGTTCCTCATAGATTTTTCCATTCAGCAGCACGGTGGCTTAGTGGTTAGTGCATGTTCTCCCGGTGCTTGCGTGGGTTCTCTCCGGGTACTCCGGCTTCCTCCCACTGTCCAAAAACAGGCATACTAGGTTAATTGGTTATTCTAAATTGCCTGTAGGTGTGAGCGTGAGTGTGCATGGTTGTTTGTCCTTGTATGTGGCCCTTTGATAGACTGGCAACCTGTCCAAGGTGTACTCCTACCTCTTGCCTGTAATGAGTCGGGATAGACTCCCGTGACCCTGCAAAGGATAAAGCGGGTATAGAATATGGATGGATGGATTTTCCCAATCAAATAAGATCGTGCAACAGAAATGAAATTTGACATTACTAACACATTGTCTAAAATGTCTAATAACTATTTACAGTAAATCTTTATTTTACGTGTTATGTGAATTAGTGAAACTTCCGGAAGCACTAAAGTGGATACGCTCCATTTACATGTTTTTTTTACAGGTCCATTACTATTGCTTGAACCCATCTCACTAGGGCACTGTGGTTTTTCTCTTTCTCTGCTTTGCTCCTGCTCTACGACATCTACGTCATCTCCTTTTCAACTCATTGTAATTCGGGGTCTTATTCTGGGTATAATTTGGCTTATTGATATCTCAATCAGCAGCTCCGGCCAATCAAATACTCTTGTTGCTATGATTACTCATCATAAAAGGTGGTAAAAAATTAAAAGAAAGGAAATGAAGCAGCACAGCACTAGAACCGGGATGAAAAATAATATAAATAACAATGATATTATTGAAGAGACTTTGTTCAAAAACTAAAAAAAAAAGAAAAAAAGTGTGGAGTTGTGTCAGTGATCCTAGCAGTGTTGATGCAGATGAGTATAATCTGATTTTAGGAAAACATCTGCTGCCCTCGACATGTGTTTATGGGGTCTATGCATGTTTCAGCAATACAATGCAAAACTACATTTTCCATACATTTCAATTGGTATAGTGAAGAAGAACAGGGACTAAACAGGCTGTCTTTTAGTCCTGAATGGTCTTCAACTCAGAATGTTGGGAAAGAAAAATGGAACACGACCCTATATTATTGCAAACCTCAATACATCTTGGTTCTGTTCCATGCTCAATGCCAAAAAGCCTTTAGGTGTTATAAGAAGGTATGGCAACATCCCTGAGCAGTACAAGCTTTGCTGTTGTGGGCTTTGAATTCAAAAAGCTTGTATTGATAAGATTTTGTCCTCTAAATTATTTTGCATCATGCATGATGATGTAATGTTAAGAACATTTAAACAGACATGGATTTTGGTTACAAAGTGACTTTAAAAAAAAGGCTTATTTAGTTATTTAATGTAATAAAATATGAGAGTGAGAAGAAATTTCCTTGAAATTGTTCCAAAATATTTGATAATAATTAGTTCAGAATAAAGTGTGAAAAAGATCTATCTTATAATTAAATCTCAACTTTGAAATTAACAGTCTGTCATGATTAATAAGTGTAAATGTCACGCGACCTCCGTGCAATTTATTAAGGAGAATGTAATTTTCACTTGATTTGTGTTTAAAACAACTACGGTGTTTAAGTTCATCATCATTTAAAAAAAAAAAAAAAAAATCTGCAGCTGCAGTCTCAGGTTTTCTTTCTTTCTCTAACTCCTACTTTACTGCCAAGAACACATATCGCACAATTAGATGGACTTTCATGCAGGAAGATGTTTGTTATAATCTAGTCGTTCTAAATGTCAAGTGTTTGATTGGCCACTTGAATGTCCAATAAAGATGCAGGACATTATTTTAACAGGGTGACGATATTTGAACATGGATTTGTTGTGATGACATGCACATCACATTTTTTTTTTTAATGGTGAAATGTAATAGTTTCTAAAATCAATGCTGACTTTCAGATCAGATGAGCATCAGATGAGGATATAAAAACATTTCTGAGGTTTTACGCGGTTCTAAGACAACCGCTTTAGCCATAACTGTAACAATGAAAATGTTTGTAACCATCAGGACTCTCCCAAACATTGTTCATCCAGCTGCACAGTAATTGAACAACACGAGGTCAGTTGTTAAGGAGTTGACCACACACATAACAGCCACTCTAACACAGCTTCTAAAGTCCTGTCACATTTCAGAAGTGGTACATCAATCAGGCCTTTGAGGAGGAGAGCTTTACCCAGAAGCTGGGACGACCTCCTTTGAGCTTGTCAAGGAGCATTTAACTCAATCAGACTTTATTTGTCACTGTCAACACCATCTCGTTTTACTGTGTTTCTCATTTAGGAGACTGCAACCTGGACAACGGCTGCCCATGCCTGACTGTAGCAAAGGTTGATCACTTTAAACCCAGCAGATCCTGAATAGGAATAAGTGGGTATAGATAATGAATGGATCAATGTCATCATTTGCTACATCACTTTTACTGAGAATGTGATCATTCCCAAAAACTCTTTTTCTAACTGATTATATTTGTCCTAAAAGCAACAGTGACCAAACAGAAAACTACATTTTAGTAACTAGTTGCAGGACTGAGAGCAAAACCATAAAAAAAAACAAAACAAAGTACAAAGAAACAAAGGGTATACAAGGAGGAGGTACAGAAAGTAAGGAAGCCAAAGCCAGAGATGCTTGGTGAGGAGTTTAAACTGGCCTTGAAGATATCCTGGTATGAGGCTAAAAGTCTGTGGTAGCAGGGAGAATCTAAACAGCTTCTACGACAGCTCTGGCCAGCATAACTTCACAGCGAGAGAGGAGCTTATGTCAGTGCTGGATAGCATGTCGCTCACGGCTGCAGGCCTGGAGCTGCAGCTGTTGTGGTGCAGAAGTCTATTATAAAAGGTTCTGAAACAGCAGTAAATCAAGGACATCAATACAGGTGTAAATAAAAGATCTGAAGGCAAATACCTGTGTCTCAGTTGTATTTATTCCCTCAGTGCACAGGGGGTCACACTTGAAGTGTATATGAGGGTGTGAGATTTTTGTTTCGCACGCAGGCTTTGTACCAAGACTGCATCAAAATCAGGGATTACATCAAAACAGCAAAAGAGCTTGTATGTCGCAAACAGATTTGCATATTTGCTGATCGTCGTTGTTCATCTCTACATCAGCTGAAGCTTCTCACATTAGCAGACGTTTGTGATACAATGACTTTAACAATATGAAGACACAATTTTATATTTTTCTTCAACACAGGCCATAGGGGCTGAACTCCCTAAAAGAGAATGTAATTATGTAAACAAAGCACGTGATCCTGACTAGATGTGTAGTCACCTGCTGAATAGTTGCTGCAGTCAACTGTCTTGTGTCCTTTGTGACCTTTTCATCCCGTCTCTGGCTGAACACTCCATACGACACAATGTGGAAATCTTTAATCATCTACCTAAAACAAGCAAGCCCAAATCTGATGATGACTACTGATCTAATGATAAAAAGCTTTGAGTAGTTTGTTCTTCTCCAGATACAGACAGAGTTTGAGAAGCACACTCCCCGCCTGCAGTTTGCATATAAACATGAGTAGGGGGTTGATGCCCTTGTCCTGACATTGTTTCACAGTACTTATACCCATCTGGAGAAGCGTAATGTCTATGTGAGGATGACATTTAGACTTTTCTAACGCCTTCAACGGTTCAACCTCACTTCATGGAAAAACAAAAGCTGCTGCAAATGGGTGTCAGCCTGGTTCTGTGAGTCGTTTTCTATTCTGAGAAGATGAAAATGGGCAGAGAGGTGTAATATTCATCTCCAAATAAACCACTGGAGCCCCACAGGGATCTGTGACCTCACCTGTGATCTTTGCTTAATGCACTGATAATTACAGAGGCACAAACCATCACATGATTAACTCGATGTAGATTTTACAAATTCAAAAGGGCAGCTTCAAACTGAGATCAGTTCACTGAATTGTGCAGGAAAAGGTGCTTACACAATAATGTATTAAAACCAAAAGAGCTTCATTTTAGATTTTGCTATTCCCATACTAAACATCAGTAGGTGTTAAATACTTGCTGATGCACAGCGAGCTTATATTCAAATCTAACAGTCAAATCATCTTTTAATAGTGTCAGAAATGTTTTTTGTTTAAGAAAACATGTAAAAGACATGGCCTCCTTAAGCAGCATTTACAACAGAAAAATAAAATGATTAGAAATAGGCACAAACGCCACACAGATCAATGCACTTGGAAACAGGGCGCAGATTCAGATTTCTCCACTTTAGGTCAAAACGGGCATCGAGTTATTGGTTGTCAGGATGTAAAAAATATTTTGCAGTTTTAACTTTCAAACGCTGGACCGGACTTTAACTCAACCATGTGTGACTACATTTATTGCAATTGTTAAAAATAAGGTAAACTCTCATAGTTTTCGGTATCAGAGCTTAATTTTTAGCGCTGTGTTCGGTTGCTGAGCAGCAACAGGAGTTGAAGGAAACCTTACAGAAGTTCAAGGACCCAGAGGACACTAAAGAACCTCCAGTGTGTGTGTGTGTGTGTGTGTGTTCACACGAAGTGTGAGTTCAAGCATAGGGGGTACTGATAAATTTGAAATGAGTTTATATTAATTGCACGCACACACATGCGCAAACTGAGCACGGCTACCCGGGAAACTATACTATACAGTATATTCTAAACCAGGCATGGGCAAACTACTATGGGCCACATGTGGCCCGTTAAACGTTTTAATCCGGCCCGCCAAACTTGAAAAAATTAAATGAATAAACCTTATTAATGTTTTATTTTCCCTGCAATTCTGATGTTTTCCCACTTCATTTTCATTTGGACTTAAAGTATATATTTCCTCCATATCCCAAGATGTGTATTTTTTCTCCAGTGAGGTGAGGTCACTGAAGCGTTCCATCCATCTGCTCCCGGTCCGGCCCCTTTGTCAAATGTTAGAACCCATTGTGGCCCACGAATCAAAAAGTTTGCCCACCCCTGTTCTAACCTCTCCGTTGTATACTTTAAACTCTCCATTTTCTTGAACAGTTAAGTTTCAGCATAGGCTCAACTAGAGGTTCTTTAACCCACAATTTTAGTTTATCAAGTCAATATTGTGCTTAGATTTTATTTAACTTTTAAAATATTTTTCACACATCACATTTATGAAATAGTTGATTAAATTGAAAATGTTTTTTTGTTGTTGTTGTTGTTGTTGTAGTAATGCAATGCTGTAATGTCAATTTCCAATGCAGCTCTCTGTATCTATAACAGTTACAATTATGTAGTATACAGAGGCTATAGTATTTGTGCATGTTTACCAATTTGGAAAAGATGGTATGTCTGCAAATTATCAATTTTCTAAGTGAAACATGTAAAGATTTTAAATATCTCATTTTCTGTAGATTTAAAATGGTCAAAAAGCTATCTGTAAAACTACCCAGATTAAATTAATTCTAAAATCGGTTTGGAAAAAACTACAAATGCAACAACGTCTGGACTAAAGAGAAGAAAAGGGCCATCTGGCTTCTTATCAGCACTCAGCTCAAAAACCTGAGTTGATGGCAAAGAGCTGCATTAGTGCCTATGGAATAGAAAGTTTGTACATTTTGGGAGGAAATGTGTATACTGAAAGGCATATACAGATTTTAGACAAACATATGCTCCCACACAAATACCTTGTTATTCAGGAAGGCTAAAAATAATGGTAAACTATACAGTGGATCCATAATCATGCTTGACTTTGCAGAAGAGGAGTCCAAGCATTAAAACGGGTGTGCCTGCAGTCCCAAAATTAGTTCATGCATTCATCTTCAGTAGGCTTGATTATTGTAACAGCATCTTTACTGGTCCACATAAAAAACCAGTTAGACTGCAGCTCTTCCAGAACTCTGCTGCTCCAGTCCTCACCAAGACCAAAAAATTGGACCACATCAGTCCAGTTCTGAGGTCTTTATACTGGCTGCCTGTCCATCAGAGGACAGACTTTAAAGTTCTGATGCTGGTCTATAAAGCTCTGAATGGTGACCTCCTGGTCATCTGGATCCAGTTTTTTATCAGTTTCCAGAGTCAGAACCAGACATGGAGAAGCTTCCTTCAGCTTCTATGCTCCACATGTCTGGAACAAACTCCCAGAAATCCTCAGATCAGCTGAAACACTCAGTTTATTTAAAACCAGGTTGAAGATTCACCTGTTCTCAGCTGCATTTGAATGAACCTCCAAATCCACACCGTTTTACTTTTAAGCTTAAGTTTTAAAATTTGATTACATTTTAACCACCATCTATTCTTCTCTTTGGTTTACAGTTTAAATCAGTTTTATTTATGTGATGTTTTAATGTCTCTGTAAAGCACTTTGAATAGCCGTGTAGTTGAATTGTGCTATACAATTAAACTTGCCTTGCAGTCCAGACTTTTCCCGCCATCTGGGAGAAAGCATCTGCGATATTGGGCCGGAAGGTTTTGGCTGGTGTGCAGTCCCACATAGCATGAAAGTAGGTGTCTGTAAAAATTGCATGCACATTTTGGTGTCTTTAAAGCCCATTTTAAAATATTTTTTCCCCAACAAAGTGCACTCTGAGAATTACTTCATATGGTATAAATTGTAGAGTTGCTTTAGTGATAGAAATAAATACATTTTTACATATTTGGCATTAAGGTTTGAGGAGAGATACAGGTTGGGCCCAGAAATTAGCTGGAATCTGGCAGGTCAAAGGAAAGTTAGTTTCTTTACAGCTGTTTTACAGATACTTGGTGTTAACCCATAAAACAGTTAATCTAGAGGTAAGGCAGACGAAGTGGTGACGGATGGACAGGTCAGGAAAAAAAAAAACTCTCCCGGCAGGTGCTGGGCAAATCCTCAGGGAATGTGGGGGTGGCAGAAACTCACACGGGCTGCTCAAGTTGGCAGCGAGTTTTTCTTGGGAGAGGCAAACATACAAAAGACTAATTATCCTTAGGAGTCAGATTTGACAAGAACTCACTAGATTTAGACTTGACGAGAAACTTGGCCTGAGTTGTACCACTTGAGGTGAGTTAATGATCTGGCAGCTGGGAAACAGGAGAGTGGATCTTAAGTAGCTTCCAGCCAGGAGCCCACCACAGGTGAGAGGAATAAACAATCAGCACCACCCGGCCTTGCAGACCTGTCAAAATAAAAGCCACCACACCATGACATTTGGGGCAAGAAGTCAGCATTGGAGGTGAACTCTAGACCCTGGTTCCATTTAGTCGATGGGATGGATATTGTTAGGCTATTCGTAGAAATGAATTTGTAAATTTTGGATACAATTTTACTGTGATTAGAAATTTGAGTTAATTCTGAAATCAGTGGAGGAAGTCAAGGTTGGGTGTTTTGCTGTTCATTTTTGATCTGAAGGTTTTGTAGAAATTGATTTTCTCCAATGCCATACTTCTGCACAATGTGTGAGAATTGAATCAGAGAGTTGTTTTCATAGACATGTTTAAGGTGTGTGATGCCCTTACTGATCCCTAGCAGTGAAGACTGCCTACCTCAGCCCATGAACTACAGTTCAGTTAAAGAATTTGGTATAAAAAAAAAAAGGTGAGGGATAGATGGAGATAAGGAGAAGGATATTGAGAGAGGCTTGAAGAAACTAAATGACTGAATGACTATTCACCGAGTGAGCTACAGTGATGAGGCAGAAGGATGTATGATGGATGGAGGGCTCTTACATCCTCCTGGGAGGAAAAAAAAAGGAAGAAGAAAGACAGATGGATCAACATGTCATAGAACCGAAGTGTGTGTTTGCATATGTCTGCATATCTGCTTTTCTTCATCTTCCCATCATTATGTGTTTGTGGAGCTCTGGCAGGTGCATTATCAAAATTTATTGCTGAAATTATGGGTACCTCCATGTACACAGGCCTGCATTATCTATCAATGAAATGCACATAAACTTGTGTCTGCATGCACCTCTACATTACTTTCAAGTCTTTGCATTTGTCTCCTCAGTTCTGTCCTGCATTTTATTTACACATGTATAAATAAAATGCAGGATCTGCAATGAACATAGTGACACAAAATGTTTCCTGTGTTCTTTCACATCTCTTCCTGTTTAGATCAGGGCATCTACTTAACCATTCCACAAAGAATATTTATTATTTGTTAAAATGTTCTTCGACTGGGTATTTAGAGCTGCTTTTCTGTCATTTTAGATTCAGAGTTCATTGTTCTGAGACACAGGCCCAAGCCATGATACTACCAGCTCTGCACGTATAAATGGAAAACCCATTTCAATCGAACAAGACACTTGACAAAACTGTAACCTCTTTAAAATAAAAATATGAAACAAGCAAAAAAAAAAAAAAAGAAGAAAACCCTATTTCTGCAATTCTCATTTATTTTATGACAGCTTGAGGAGCTGACAATGATCTTCTTTCTTCTTCTTCTTTCTTCTATGCACTCATGGTCTTGCAACCATTCTTGCACCAAACAGCAAATCTGATCAAACGCTATTAGCTGTTTAGATGCCCAGCTGTGATACAGTAATATTCATCAAGTCAGTGTAGGTTTTAGGTTACAGGACAAATAGAAAAGACAGAGGTTTTTTATTCAGAATTAGTTTGTCTGCATCTTACTGACATCACAGTGTATTCTGAAAGTTTAAATTGAGTGAATTTCCCTTCTTTTAATAATTTAACTTAGTCGCGGCTGCGCCTGTCCTTCTGCTGGACAAAGAGGTAGAAAATGCAGTGATGGCAAAATTACAGCAGTGTTTTGGTATGAACCAAAACCCATGTGGAACTTTTAATCTGAAAGGTTGATCCGAGGTCTGTGTCAAGAGGACGTCATGGGACTGCTCCACACCATGTTCCATTACGTCTCCAACTGTTTTGAAATGTCACAGTTGTGAGTACACAAGTGGTGAACTCGTTATCTTCTTTCCAAAATGAAAAAAGAAAACTCATAAAAAACTACAATTAAACAAAATGAAAATACATATATGCATTTCTGTTTTTTTTCTTGTCTTGTCTACTACACAGGATGGGATCATCGAATAATCTGTGCACACTGACATCTTACCCAAGGCTCAGCAGATCCAAGTCGTACACTGTGACACGTACGGAGCTTATGAGACTACACAAATTGTGCAGTGTGTAGGAGTCCTACCGCAGAACTGAGTTACCCAGAATCATAACACTGATTTATTTAAAAGAGGCTTGGAAAGGCTCCAGCGTGTACCAGCTGTCACCAAGTGACAGGTGGGATACACCCTGGACAAGCTGCCAGTCCATCACAGATCCACTTAGAGATATACAACCTTGCACTGTTTTAGATATTTTATAATCATATAACATTGCCTGGACTTTCATGTAGTTATATGTTAAATTATCACATTTTTATGGAGTTTGCTGTGAATATCCTTGTTGTTGTGGTGTAATGAAAACGTTTGCCTTGTCCTGGCTTATCTTACTTTGCCTTGCACTTGCACTTGCACTCTGCATAATATGCATGTCTTATAACACTGACTCAACCAAAGTGACTGTTTCAACAAATCATTTTGTGGGAATTCTCAGAGAATTGATTGATGTTTCAAAATGTTGCAGTGATTGAGATATTTTGCCTTTTATGAAACCGGTTGAAATAATTTAGTTTTTTAATTAAAACTAGTTGCATGTTCCTTGAAATATTGCCTTAATCCAACTTGAAGTGATTGTTCAAATGTCTGTGCTGGGTTTTCTGCAAACGTTGTGAGTTGTTCTGATCTGTGAACCTCAATCTTATAATTTGATTACCTTCGTCTGGAGTTCCTCAGATAAAGGCAGATTTCTTTAGACTTTTTTCTCAAACTTAATAATACAAAAGATTACAGCATTTATGCTTCTGTATCACTTTGATTTCAATCATAGATTGTATAAAAGATGGGTGAAGCAGCTCTGATATGAATAAGCGGCTATGATATGTATGCACTTCAAAGAACCTTTTTTCTGCTTTGGAAGGCTCCTAAAAAGATAAAGTAAGTAGAAACCATGATAAGAACTTAATTAATTCTTTATGTTAACTAAATACCTCCTTTAAAGAGCTTGGGGATGCTCTCGAGGACGTGTTGCATTGTGGGGAATGACAGATATGATGGCGGATAGCCAAATAGATAGTTGACAACAAGTAGAGCGAAGAGGAGTTATGAAAAGATAAAGTATCAAGGACTATAGAAAAAATGGGCCAGTGGTAAAAGATTGTACCGTGAAAGTCTGTCAAAGGACCCAAGAAGGCACTTTTTTTTGAGAAGTTAATGAGCTTTTGAATGATTTAGATCAGTTTTAGATCCTAAACAAAGAATGGACCAATAATCCTGAACAGCTAGTTACTATGACATCAAATATGTTGTATGCAAGCTTACTCCTACAGTTCGCAAACACCCTCTTTATCTTTAACACTAGAACCACCAGAACCCCCACCCCACCCGCATCCCCACAAGCCCTGTAGCCATCTCACAGAGTGTTAAATATAATTTCATTGTTACAGCAGAGACATCAGTTCTTGAAGTGGCACTGAGCTGTGAAAACATCCTGTGAACATGAAATGAAATCTAACTATCTCTAATGTAGCAATAACTCTGCAGCTGCGACCATATGGTGTAAATGGTGGACAGAGGAATAAGTGCTCAGAACTTGTGCATATTTTATTTTAATAAGTTCAAGACTTCACAATATAAAACACACATATTTAGGGGGGAAAAGTCATAGAGTAACAGACCTGTGGAGTTTGTTTAGGCAAAGTTATTCACATAATATTATTATAATATATTATTCATTTTCAATATTAGTATATAATACTATTAGTATATACTAGTGTAATATTAGTTTTTTTGTTAGGTTTTGAATATTTGTTTTAAAAACCTTGCTTATGTCTTTCCCTGTTAGCCTATTAACACACACCTAAATACACCAGACCCGTAAAGAAATATCTGAACATCATCTGCACGTCTGCATGCTACAGCCTACCTTCTTAAATCCCATGAAAGCAGTAAGGGAGCACTTTGTATTCACTCATTTTTATTTTTTTCAGGAAATGGGGTCAGAGAGAGGGGAGGCGCACACAGCAAAGGACCACATGTTGGGACATAAACCTAGGTGAACAAGGACTCTAGCCTTCGTACACGGGGCATCGACCGAGTGAGCTCAACCAAGTGAACTATCCAGCAGTCCATTAGACAAAATACCGGTCTTGTTTTATACAGTACAAGTGCTGCTGGTGCTGTTTCACCTCATTACCAACCTGCCCAGACATGCAACGATCTCAGTTGTGATTTTATGTAGCTCATTATTATGCAGCACTTGTACCACAGCCAACGTCTCTTTTTCTTGTCAGAATCCCGTCTAAGTCTGCTTATATCCTCTTCAAATGCAGCATCTCTTCCTTGCCTGGTCTAATAACTCATTCTCTAAGCTTATAACATTTGCTGCAGTTTTCTAGTCTGTACCCCCACCCGGCTTTTACCTCCCCATGGTAACTCGCATCTAATTCACAGACCTTGGCTCTCCTGGTTGATTTGTTAGACATGTATTTAGCTCTTCTGTGCCAGGAACCGCCATGCCACAACCATAGTCTAAGCCCCTCTCCTCTCCCTTCAAGCAGCCGTGGTGCAATGAAATTCCCACCTCTTGCAAGATGTGCCTGCCTGTGTGAAAATCTTATTTCATGTAGGAGCTTTTCAAATCTCATCTTTTTTTCCCCCTTCAAGTCTCATCACCCTGATTATTATGATCTTTTCCACCTATGTGAAGAGGGTGCTGCATTGCACTAGTCCGGAACGTCACCTAAAAATCCAGAGAGAAAAGCACATGAAATGAGCTTGGCTTGTAACACAAAAACAGCTACCATTTCTCATGTCTTTATTGGACACACCCTTTAATCTCACAGTGCCTGTAGAAAATTAAGTAAAGCCATATCTTAATTACGCTAATGACAGCTAATTGGAGTCAGTAGATCGGAAAGATGGAATACAATCAATTACATGGTATTTGGAGGTGTGGTTTAGAGCTAATAAAAAAGGAAACTAACATTCTAAGTCTGCAGTTAATAAGATTATTATTATAGATTATTATTATATTTTGTTTATATTAATCATGCCTTGCAAAAAGTAGATCTCTAAAGACAAAAGACAGTCAGCCGTAGTAGAGACGAGACACAAAGAATATGGTCTATAAATGGAAACAGTTTAGTACTGTAGCTTCTCTTCTTATAAGTGGGCTCCCAACAAAGTGGATTCCTGAGGCTCAACGCAGAACTCTCAATCACCGTTTTTCATCCAACTTGATACTGGTGCCAATGCTGGACTGGTGCTAGAGCCAGTTCAGTGTTGGTTCTGCTTTTTCACACCTACAGAACCATTACTTATAGTCTCATCCAATGCTAAATTTCCTTAACTGTACTCTGAATTTCTGTAGAAGATACCGGTTTGACAAAAAAACTGTGTTTTCCTTCAAAAGCAGTGCAGCAAACACCAACTGCTGGTTTGAAGACGTCAGAACTAAGTCTTTGTCTGTTACATGGTACAGGGAGATGATCTCCTCCACAGACCACAGGTGCTTCGTTTTGTTAATTCCCAGGTTTACTAAAATGTCCAAAATGATAAGTTAGTACAAGTCGTGTGATGCAGCAGGACAATGACGTTAAGCATCACGTTGAATCCACCGCAGAATGGATTCAGTGCTGCAATCTGTTTTCTTTTTATAGTCATGATTTAGCAGTTTAGAGAGACAGTTATTGAAAAAGCTATGAAAGGTGAATAAGAAGGATGACAATTTATAGTAGAAAACGTAGATGTGTTTTTTAATGAAGCAGAGAAAGACGAAGAGGAGGAAAGGGTTCAATAGATGGCAAATAGATGGCAGTATCACTCTGTTGCTGCATCACAAAGTGAAAAGGTGGGAGGGAAGACAGGAGGAGAAAACAGCAAATACTGAGAGAAGAAAAGCCTGGGATGTGTGGATGGTGAAAAGAGGGAGGAAGGGAGGGTGGAATAAGGATAGGTGGGATAGTTTAACTCAAGATAAAAGAGACAAATGTGGAAGAGAGGTTAGGAGATGGAAGAGTGATACGGGAGAATGTAGAGGAGGCCAAGAGGAGTGCATTTCAGTAACAGCATGGAAACAGAAGCCACTGTTTACCATCTTAATACACATAACTGCCTGCATGTTTGTGTTAACATTAGCTTTTGCATGTGATGTTCCTACTCTGGATGATTTTGTTTGTGTGCAGTCATGCATTTCTGTCTGCGCTTGTGTGTTTTAGTGCATGCGCCTAGATCAAGGTTTGCACACACTTGTAACAGTCTAGGGAAAGGTTTTTAGTGTGTCTGTCCTTGATATGCCCAGCTGAATACAGAGAGCTTTGAGAAGGGGATAGAGCACAGAACCAAAGACGTCCCTGTCGGGGGCTGACTGTCAGGCTGGTTAGACATCTTTTGCAGTCATGTGTTATGAAGTTCCATTTTACTTTACAGTATCAACATAATTGTAAAATACATGTAGGCAAAATAATGTAACTGGACATGTATGATTTACGTTATTCCACATTTTCTTCTTTGATTTTAAAATATGTTGCCTACAATGCAAATGCATTGAAGCTTAGAATTTTTTTATTTGTTTAAACAATTACCTTTTCTGACCCCAGTTAACATGTTGGATGACCAAACATTGAGTAAGAGCCCAGATCCCCTTTTACTGTAGTTCAAGTGAACAGATCTCAATGCATTGCCAAGTGCATCATGTCCAACATTACACCTGTACAACTTGTGCTTGGTTCATTCAAGACGGTTGTCTAAACCTGGTCTAAGAGTCACCTGAATAACCCTGCTAATGAAAAGAGTTTGGTTATAAAATGCCCAATTTACACTGCATTTAAAAAAGATCTGGGAACATGCAGCAATTTGTAATAACGACGGAGGACATCCATGATTTTAATTCAGTGTGAAAACATCATGTCTTTGATTTGTAAAGTAAAGATTCCACTACAAATGACCTACCCCTATTAAGGTTAACTTTCATTAACCTCAAAGCTTTCTCGGACAGCGCAACAACTTTAGGGCTTAATAATAATAATACTAATAAAAATAATGCATATTTATTTCTAAAGCATGTTTCATAAATATAAATGTAACTCAAAGTGTTTGTTATATGTGCATATATGTAGGGGGTCTGTTTTTAACTTGTCTTCTTTTAAAAAAATGTCAAAGACAAATTCAAATCCAACCCTACAATAAAAACTGCCCTTTAGCACAGCACTGAGAAAAATAACAAAAGGCTGCGCACGGAGGGACCAGAGAGGAAACTCCATCATGTGGAGCCCCCTGCATCAGGAGGAGAATGCCACCCCAGCCACCTCGCCCATCAACAGGATGCCAACCCTACCCCAAGTGGGGAGGAGCAGTCCAGTGATGATAATTCAAATGACTACTGTTAAATAAAACTCCAGTAATAAAATAAAGATGATAAAAGATATTAATTAAAAACAAAATTAAAAAGATGGTTCTTGAGCCTTTTAAAAAAAATCGTAATGTTCTCTGTAGCCCTCGGGTCCTCCAGTAGGCCATTCCCAAATTGTGGGGCTTAAAAATGAAAAGCCACCTCACCGTGGGGTTTTCAATTAACTTTTGGAATACCTGAAAGGTCAGTACCAGAAGACCTCAGGGTCTGCAGGGGTTAGTATCGTAACGATAAGATGGCTCAAGACCATTAAGACATTTGAAAACAACCAAAAGGACCTTAAATTCTATTATGAAAAACATGGGGAGCCTATGCAGTGGTATTAAAACAGGTGTAATGCCTGCTTTCTGGTCTTCGTCAGCACACGAGCAGCTGAATTGTGAAGTAACTGAAGGTGCAATACACTTTTTCTGGGAAGACCAGAAAGCAGGGCATACCAATAGTCCATGCGAGTAGAAATAAATGCATGCATTAGCATCACCACCTTGGCCAAAGAGAGAAAGGGGCTATTTTCCTAAGCAGGTAAAATCCTGTCTATACAACCTGTTTAATGTGAGGAATAAACCTCAGTTCAGAGTCAAAAATTACGCCGAGATTTTTCACTTGGTTTAATGGATTTAAAGACAGGGATTGTAGTTTTGACAAATGGGTCTCTCTCTTAGCCTCAGGACTCATAACTAAAACTTCAGTTTGGTTGAGCTGGAAAAGGTTCTCCACCATCCAGGATTTGACACCTTGGATACAATTACAAAGGGAATTGGCCTTGTGTCATCAGGAGACATGGCGATATACACCTGCACAGCTGTGGAAGTGGATGCCATGTCTTCTGATGACATAAACTAGTGGTAACATGTAAAGATTAAAAAACATGCGACCACAGTTTATTTCACGGATTTTTTGAGGAGCATGTATCCGTACTTGTTTGGGGCGATCTGATCAAAAGTTGACATCAATTTTCTGTTAAAATTTCCAACCATAGAATCAAAGGATGCTGTTAAAATAAGTGGAGGACAATAATGTAAAATTTCAGTAAAATTTGCAACCACTTCGGGAGTCGGATTGTGTTTCCACAAAGTTCACACCAGGGCCTCCTGTTTCCTGGGACCGGTGATGTTAAAAAACACAGTAGTGATGGGACACAGCCAAGTCAATAAAACCCCTCAATAAATGGTCATTTCGGTTGTCAATGTGCAGGTTAAAATCACCTGACGTAATAAATGTGATGCATAGTCACTGAAATCTAAGTCTTGAGTGTCTAATCAGGCTTTTAATTCAATATTCACTTCTGGTATTAATGTCTGTAAAGGTGACATATGAAAACGTCATGAAAATATTCCTAAGTTTTAAAGTCTTATATGTGATATCAAATAAATGTGTGATATCACTCCCATGTATGCAAGAAAACAAAACTGGCTCAATAAATGCAGCATATGGTTGGACATCCAGATAAAGAAACATATGTTAAGAAGAGCTCATTTTAATTATTTTAAATTGAGCAACTAACAGCCATTACACACTTATGAGCCAAGACAGTTTCACTTAAAGCAGCTCAAAGGAAGGACATTTTGTTAGATATTGGCTCAGTGGGTCCCCTTGACTTGGAATTACTAATATATTTAAAAACATGAGTTGTCTTTGAGTTAGGTTTTGGCAAAACGGACATCTGTTTGAATGAGTTTAATGTTCAGATTCGTGGCAGATGTCCCTTCATATGGACAACTAAATCTCACAAAATATTTAATAGTTATTGAATAAAGTCTTTAGTTTGCCAAAATCTGAATTTCTAAAATGACCTATAGTTAATTATAGGAACAAGTAGGCCTGATGAATTTCTCTGTGTTCAATCATGGCATAGTATCCGTAGAATAAAAATAGAAATAAAGCAAGGCTGAAATACAGGAACTTTGCACCAACTAGGTAAATTAATTTAGTTACACTCCATTACTGGTTTCTGCAATGATCACATGATCTCTACCTTCAGGTTACAGAGCTCAGAACTGACTGCCATCATGTCATTCTAGTCACAAGTGGTGAGTTCAACGTCAGTGCAAAAAGGGACAAATATGTTTTATTTACAGTGTCGTAACTAGAATCTTCCTGTCAGCTACGACACTGGACCTTCAGAAGTCCAACTACAATTTTCGGTTTAATCTTCGCCTTAGCGCTACAAAAGCTTTATAACTTGTAGTTTAATCTAACAATCACATTCTGCTCTACTACCTGAGAAAAAGCAGTCCCAAAGAGCCACAGCTCGGTGTTTTTGTTAATGAGATCAGATTTGGCAGAGGACCAGTAACACATTCGGCAGGGGTATTCATAATGGATGGATCATATCAGACAAAGGCGACAGCATTTGTGTTTTTTAGCACCGAAACATAAGCAATAGTTTGTGCTTAGCTCCACAGAAAAAGTCTGAAATTGCATTTTAATGAGCTGTTTCACACTGAAGATTTCAACTCTGTAGAACAGTTCCGCCCTCCAAACAAGGCTGTGATCAAAACATGAAGGGCTTCCTTTAGTCTGTTTCAGGTTTCTTCTCACAGTGAAATGTAAATTACATCTCTCCAGACATTTGTTCTTATTACTTTGAAACTGAATTGTGTTAACATGCTCTTGGACTGAACTTCAAGTTCACACACACAGACACGGACGCCTACACACAAACAGATCTGAATATGTGAGACTCCGTGACCAACTAATCATGCATATGAGCTCGTAGAACACGCAGCGTCACATCGCTGACATACCTGATTCTTGCAGGCATGTGCGGCCTCTCAACGTCTCAAGTAATTGGACAAATATGTGCAAATCGTTAGTGTGTCTGTGTGTCTCACGATCTCTCCTATGACTGTCTGCAGACTCACCTGCTCTTAGGACTTCATTCCACCATGTCTTTCATTTGTGTCATTCCCCTCTCCCGACGTCTATCCTGCACACAAGGACTACACAATCAAATACCCTGAGTACATGTCAGATGGTTAGGCTAATCTGTTACACAGATGTCAGAACAGCTGATCCTGTTCAACTCAATGACTGACTGTGAGTTTGTGTGTGTGTGTGTGTGTGTGTGTAAGTGTAAGAAAAACAGTAGAAAGTCTAAAAATGAGAACTGTGGTGTGATCTTGTGCCACTTTGCATATATGTTCACTGCTGATGAAGGTACTGAAATAGATTAAGTAAAGAGTGAATATTTTACTTCAATTTCTTTTTATATCTTGATGTAAAAAGTTTTTTATTTTTCAATGGAAATTTCAAAACAATACTAGCGATTTTTTGTAATAAAGTTATTATTGTAAACCTTTCTGTTATGTTGCAGGTCAAACTGACCTATTTTAAAGTAAAAAAAATAAAAAAATCGGTAATACATTTTTTCTGCTTGGCTTATTAAGTGTAATCAATATATCAATCAATATATATATATATATATATATTTGCATCCCCCCTACGTGTTTATATCCCACAGATACTGTTTGGGTTCATTTGACCCAGCAATCAAAGTGGAGGTTAAAAGAAGTGAGTTTTCTGTTTCTCTCGTCGCAACTGTGAGATATATCTTACTCCAATCACACCCACACACTCCCTATCGCCTTGGCCTCATCTGTGAGGTGTGGGAGAGCCGGAGTTGTCATGACTTTTAACAGGAACCTTGGGAAACTCATTCATTCAGTCATTGATTATGATCCAAATGAGGAAACTGCTGTTCATCTTCCTTCAAC
Source organism: Xenentodon cancila (assembly GCA_014839995.1). Classification (NCBI taxonomy): domain Eukaryota; kingdom Metazoa; phylum Chordata; class Actinopteri; order Beloniformes; family Belonidae; genus Xenentodon; species Xenentodon cancila. Next base: position 18,059,552 of record CM026210.1, on the reverse strand, counting down.
CCAGACTTTCACGTAAAAGAAACAATGACATACACTGGTTTCCATCCCCAAATAGACATAAGGCAAAACTGTTTGCAGGAAAAATAGAGACACGGCCCTCAAAGATGACAGTAAATTTTGTGACAGATATTAAGTCAGCTTTTTAGGAGATTGATGTTGGGGTTATCCCCCACTAGGGGATGAAGTGCTGAAGAACAGCAGTTGGCCCTCTGTCAGCATTTACGAGCTGGTTAACTAGTAACTACAGTGGCATGACACTTGTAAGCAACTGAGACATTTTTAGTAAAAAGCAAAAGTGCCAGATGCAAAAGCTGTGTTTATGTAATTATCTGAGCCTCGACATAAGTCAATTTTACATCATTTTATATTCCAAAAGTGTGTAAGACTAAAATTTTCAGGAGTCTTCTTTCTCTTTTCCTATCTGACCAAACAGCAGAATGAGGCAATCAAGCAAAAAGGATGATGTCTTGCACTGGCTTGTCACAAGCCATCATGTCTAACTGTGTTTGAAGTAGCATCTGCTCAACCTCTCCAGGGCACCTGAGCACTCATTACCTTGTGATAAGTCACATTTGAAAGCATCAAATGAAAGAAAAAGAAGTCACGGCACAATCTAGCTGTGATGCATGTACTTACGAGTACCTGCTAGTTTTCTGAAGGTGCTTTTATCTGACATGAGATCTGTCTGTAAGCTCTGATCATTTTTTCTTTTTACAATTTTTCGTATGAAGCAGGGAGTTGAGCCTTGATAAATTACTCCTACAAAGCAATCAGCATCTAATGATTTCTTGTGTTTAAGTTGGCTGTGGGGTTAATGGCTAATTGGTGGCTAAAGGCTATTTTTGTTTCCTTTGCTATGAAGGTTTGTATTTGAAAGAATGAGCTATGAGCTATTTCATTAAACATTTCTATCAGGTTTAAAATAAATGGGTTATTAATAATATTGATGACGATAATTACTGTATCATCTAAATTTCCATTAATCAGCTCAAGTGATCACAGGCTACAGTCAAAATGGTGAATGATTGGCGCGTCTAGTGTAAGGAGAATGTTTAATTAATGGCTTTAATAGGTAAAAAAACACAAATAAGTTATCAAGTTACTTGATATCTTGGACGATGACTTGAATGGACTTAATTCACCATCATCATGAGTATAAGTTACCACTTGAAGGGATTCATCAGCTGGTTGACAGTTTTATTTTTCTGTGTAGATCTTCTGTGTAGATAGTTTTTAATCTCAGCGAGGTTCGACAAAACAATCACACATCAATAACCACATTGGAAGTGATGTGAGGTACACTTTCAAGGCCTTTTTCTTTCTTTGTTTTGAAACTATGTGATGGACTGACAAACTGTCAAAGGTACAGTACAGTCTGCCATGAGCCCAGAGACAGCTGAGATACAGTCCACTGTGACCCTGAATCCCAGGTTATATAACGAAGCAAGTAAGCAAGTAAAGTCAAAACTCATATCATGTGTGTATTTAGAAATGTAGGATTCATTTTTTTGGTTTTCTACTGGCACTTCTGCATTTTGTATTTATTCATGGCACTCTCTTAAAAAAAAAACAAAAAAACTGGCTTTTCAAAAGTTGATACAATGTCCTTGTCCTTGTCCATGTATAAATGAAACATCAATAACATGTTGGGTCAAAATACCATTAAGATAAAAGAGAAAAAAAAAGGTTCTTATGAGTGTAGGGTTCTGTTCATCACAGTTCTAGGTGGTAAAGGGATCCACTCCTTCTCCCCTTCCACTGGATAGACGTCTCTTAAAATATGTCAGCTTTGCACCACCTCACCCAAGGTAGAGCAGTAGCAGCAAACTGTGAAGTCAGGTGGAGATAGAGACATGCCATGAAAATTTTGTTATTAAAGATTCAGTGGCGATATGACTGGCAAATGTATAAACAAATGCTCAGTATTTGTGGTAATGTATTTCAGATTCACTGCTAACAAAGATCCCAGAAAGAGAAGGCCTATTTAAATACTGAATGGAAAAAAAAAACAAATGTAGGTTTTGTACTAAAGCAACATGGTTTTATTAAAAATTAAATTCAATATACTTTATTAAACCCATGAAAGGAAATAGATTTTCCAGTACAACCCGTTAAAGAGAACTAAAAACAAACACAAGACTTAAAAATGCACTTATTGACATCTACTTTATTTTCAATGAAACAACTTAGTCGTATGACAATACAATTTCTTGATGATTTTACTTTCTGGCCCCTTAAAACATTTTTGCAGCATCAGAGGTAATTTAAATAAAAATAACAATCACCGGATAGAGATGTTTGCACATGTTGACATTGTGACGATGATACATTTTCAATATATCGTTCAGCCCTACCATGTACCATTCCCAGGTGGTGTTTTGGAGATGTCCTATTGGAATTAGGCCTTTGGGTAGACACAGAGTTGGCATTCATGGTAAACCTTCTCTCTCTTAGTTGATTCGGACCTCGGTATCCATCCATTAGAGCTAAAGGCTGAGGAGAAGGAGGTCCAAGGATCTCTGCTTAGACAATTACCTAGGTGATCCAGTCACAGATAAACGGCAAACGATGGATGGATGAATGGACGGATACATTTCACAGACATTGCTTCAAAGTTTTCCACATTCTACATTCCGCAATGTAAACCAGATGAACATAGGGACAAACTTGATTTAATTCACAATACTGTTCTTCTATGGACTATCTGATGGACTATTTTTTATTATGCCGCACAATCCATCTAATTTTAATTGTGATTACAATTTTGGCTCCCTACTATTAAAGAAATTATCTAATTTAGAAGAAACAATTATTTTCAACAGTTTCTACCTTGTGTCTGAACGATGACCTAAACTCACACAGCCAATTAATCCTATACTGTACTGATTCAAACTGGATATCAATGAAAAAAAGGTTAAGAGGTGGGGGACATTGACTCTGAATGAACCTTGTTCTGTGCCTCCATTTTTGAGGGGGCAAACCAGAGCTATGGCCATAAGGTCCCTGGTACCTGTCCTGATGGAAATGACTGAACTTGGCGGTGGACACCCCAGTAAGGTGAGCTCGGATTTTGAGCTAAAGGAGTCCTACAGGGCTTGGTTAGGCTGTTGAACTCTGGAGGCAGTTGACACATATCAGCAGGCCAAGCAGGCCATAGCCTTAGCGGTTGCAGAGATTGTGCGTGGCAGGAGTTTCGGAGAGGCCATGAAGAAGTAGTGTCAATTGGCTCTGAGGAGATTCTGGAAAACTGTTAGGCAACTCAGGTGGGGAAAGCTGTGCTTCACCAACACTGTGTACAGTGGGGTTTAGGTGCTGTTTTGCAACCGCGTGTAAAACGGTGGGGGTGAGAATCAGCATTGCCAAATCTGAGACCATAGTTCTCAAAAATGCCCTTTCCCAGCATGGAACGAGTTGCTGGCTCAAGTGAAGGGGTTATCGGAGTCTTGTTCACAAACGAGGGAAAGATGGAGTGGGAAATTGACAAGTGGATCAGAGCAGCATCTGCAAAAATGCGGATTCTGTACCAATCTGGTAAGGCAATGCAAAGGCAAGGCTTCTTGTTTATCGGTCGATCCATGTTCCTACTCTCACCTATGGTCATGAGCTGTAGATAGTGACCAATGAATATAATCCCTGATAAACACGGCTGCAAAAAAACATCTTTGTTAGAGTGGGTGGGCTCTCACCATAGAGATGGCATGAGAAGCTCAGTCATATGGCAGGGACTCGCAATTAAGTCACTGCTCCTCCACATCGATACGAGCCAGTTGAGGTGGTTCTGGATGCAATGTTTCCAAAATAAATGATTATCATTTTAAATAATCTTGATTTCCAAGTTGGCCAAACTACTTGTGATTATGACTTTTTTCTATAACTGAGCAGCCTTAATTTCTATTACAGAAAACATTTTCAAGTGAGAAAAAAACAAGACAGTCACCTGTATAAATGTATATAATTTCACTCCTGCTTTTAAACGCAGTTTGATTGGGCTAGAGCGTGTATGAAAAATGTTCATTATCAATAAAATACTGTGTATAACAACCCTTAATTATAAAGACATATTTTATACAGAATGAAAACCATCACAACTGACTATTCCTAGTAGCATTATCCATCATAAAACAAATCAAAATTGTACTGTAAAACAATATTACTGAACCATAATAACTGATCACCCGGCTTATGGACAACCAAGTGGTCTATTAATATGGGGCTGGACAAATTTGACTTTGCCAATTTTTCTTTATTAATGTAGAATTGTTTTGGGAAAATAATAATTTTATCTCCTTAGAGTGAGCATTGCATTTACTAATTTAGCAGAGGAAGTCTTGGGGTTCAGTATCTTGCCCCAGAACATTTCAACATTCAGGCTGGGTAAACCAAGATGCAAACCACCAGCTTCATGATAGATGGAGCACTGTTTTTACCCCTGAGCCATAGTCGACCCCAGAAAACAAGAAAAAAAACAAAAAACAAAACATTGGGCTGCTGTACTCTCCCGTCTGCCATGTGTGTCACTAAATCCTACACACTTGCCAACCACACATAAAAAATGCTGTAAACACTTGAGTATTTATACATTCAGGTGTTTATTTTATTTATCTATTTATACATGTGCAGAATACACTTAAGGATTTCTGTACATAAAATAAAATCTCCATGTCCTTGAGAATACCGGACAAAGATGGGAGTTCTATGTCAGCTGATAGTATCTGTGATGACATCAAACCCAATGATTTCGTGTGTGTGTGTGTGTGTATGTGTGTGTGTGTGTTGAAGTCTACTGGAGGACAATTAAAGGGTTCTACAGACTGAAAAGAAATGGGCTACCTCCATCCCTGTCTTGAGGAGTTGTGGGGTTTAGATGTTGCCATGTCTTCAGCAGTAGATCCAGGAGCAGTGTGGGTCAGTAAATTACTCTGGCAAAATAAAAATAATTGTTATAAAAAACTGATGTAATAATAAAAATAGTATCTCCAAAATTTGTTGTTTCAAGTAAGAATTTTTCTACAATTTTCTATACTTTCACAATAAAATAGAATTTTCGTATCCGATCAGCCTATTTTTGTACTATTCGATATGGTTTCAAATGGACACTGTGATGGAAATTTCCAGTTTCTCTATGAGTTCATTTCAATTTGCAAATACACTACTTTTTATAGAAAACTAAGACATTTCAGCAACCAGAGTCTTCTAGTACAAAGTCATTTTTTTGTAAAGGTTGCAGCTTTTTAGCATTGTTTAGCACCAGGGAAGTGTTCAATTCCCATCTCCGGGAGAGCTTCTCCCAGATTCTGTGGGAGGCTGAGGACATTGAGTCCAAATGGGCCATGTTCTCTGCCGCCATTGTCGATGCGGCAGCTCGAATTTGTGGACGCAAGGGCTCTGGCGCCTGACGTGGTGGCAATCCCCAAACCCAGTGGTGGAAACCGTAAGTAAGGTACACCGTCAGGCTGAAGAAGGAGTCCTACGCCATGTTGGCTTGCGGGACTTCTGGCGCAGTTAACGGGTAAAGTCAGGCCAAGCAAACTGCATCTCTGGCGGTCCTGGAGGCTAAACCTTGGGTCTGGGAGGAGTTAGGTGAGGCCATAAGGCAAGACAATCAGTCAGTCTCAAAGAGATTCTGGCAAACCGTACGGCGCCTCAGAATGGGGAAGCAGTACTCTGCCCACACTGTTTCACTGTGGGTCTGGAGGGACTGGGGGGTACATTCCAAATATAAGGAGATCACACTTCTGGGAAAGTCTACACCAGGGTACTGGAGAGGCAAATTCTGCCGATAGTCATCCTCGGAATTAGGAGGAACAATGTGGTTTTCGTCCTGGTCGTGGAACGCTGGACCAGCTCTATACCCTCAACAGGGTGCTGTTCCCAGTGCATGTTGGACTCCAGCAGAGCTGCCCTTTGTCACCGGTTCTGTTCATAATTTTTATGGACAGGATTTCTAGGCGTAGCTAGGGGCTGGACGGTGTATAGTTTGGGAACCACAGAATTTTATCTCTGCTTTTGCAGATGTTGTTGTCCTGTTGGGTTCATCAGGCCAGGACCTTCAGCCTGTGGTGGGGCGGTTTGCAGCCAAGTGTGAAGCGGCAAGAATGAAAATCAGCACCTCCAAATCTGAGGCCATGGTTCTCGACCCAAAAGCTCAGTCACTTGGGAGCAGCTTGGGATCGTCAAATCGAGAAAGGTCAGCTGAGGTTGCTTGGACATCTGTATCGGATGCCCCCTGGATGCATCCCTAGAGATGCGTTCCAGGCATGTTCCACCGGGAGGAGACCCCGGGGAAGACCCAGGACACGCTGGAGAGACTCTGTCTCTTGGCTGGTCTGGGAACACCTCTGAATCCCCCGGGAAGAGCTGGAGGAAGTGTCTGGGGTAAGGGAGGTCTGGGCATCTCTGCTTAGAGTGCTGCCCCCGCGACCCGGTTCCGGATAAGTGGAAAAATATGGATGGATTTGTGGATTATTACCTTCGTCGATATGAAGTTTAAATGCAGAAAAGTACAGCGTTGTTTTATTGACTTAATCCTTTCATGTGTAAATTGTGTATTTGATGAGAAGCTAATCAATAAAAATGTATAGTTGAAATAATATCACCCTTCATCCTAATTTCAGTAAGAAAAGAAGGGTCTAAAGAAATGGACTGATGGAAATAAACAGAGAAGTAATGAGATAGGGAGGATGAAGGAAGGAAGATTGAATCAGAAGATGAGGTGAAGAGGTACCAGATGGTAGAAATGCTGGTTGATGACAATTTATCTAATAGAGAAGTAGATGGAATATAAAAAAAAATTGTAGACTTGGATGGATAGAAAAAACAGAACAAAAGACCAATTGAATCGTAGGACAAGATGGTAGGGTCTCAAACAGTGCAATTGAAAATAAATATATATCAATATATAGATGATAATGGATAGACAAAGGTAATAAAGCAAGGAATGAGAGAAGGTAAAAGGAGAAGAAAAAGATGGGTGGGTCACCAGAAGATACAGAGATGAAGGAGAAAAGCATAGAGGAGCAGGTAAGATGGAGAGAGGACGCAGATAGGGGTCAGTTCAGAAAAATGGATGAGAGATGACCAAAAGGGCTTTGAAGGTGAGCAAAAGATGAGGAGAAAATGGGGTCAGTGGAGGTAAAATAGAAAGATGAAGGGAGTGAAATGAAGAGAGAATCCTAAAGGGAAGGACAGATTATGAAGTTGAAGGTCATAAGATAGAAATATAGGAGTTGAAGCAGTACAGAAAGGGAACCAGCTATGATGAAAGGCAAAGATGAAGGAACCCTGAAAGAGGCGAGACAGGTATGACATGCCATGTGATGAAGCTGATGAACTTTACTGTAGTCTGACAGAGAAGTCCTTAACACAGATATTAAGGAAAAACAGGGAAAACATGGAAGAACTCTGCCTATATTTACTCAGGTTCAAAATATCTGTCTTTTTCAAAAGGCTGAGTAAATAATAACATGCACAAAGTACGTACTGAGGACTGATACAGAGAGAGGAGTCCTCATTTTTGCCTGCCTTTACTTAAAAATAATATTTTTAGTTTTCAACAGTGTGCAAGTTCCAGTGATCTTTTTTCCATATAGACCGAATAGTTGCCTTCTGGACACCTAAATAAAATGTCATTAAAGTTATTAATTACACCTGTGAGTCATTAGAGCACAACCATGTAGCAGTCTCGCTGCAAAAATGGGGAATAGGACGAAAAATATAGTTCCATTTTTTTGTTCCCAAAGAAACACTTGTTTTGTTTTTTTTTACTTTATTTTGACACAAAAATAACTGCACAGGAGAATGGAGTTTTTGAAAGTGCGTGTAAGCAACGTTGATCACATTTAACATCCAAATGTGTCTGCATTTGGCGATCAGATGTGTTTGTGCGTCATATTCCGTCTTACATAACACATGACTTTCTAGCTGAAGTTCAACTCTGCTTTACAACCATGTTAATGTTTTCAGTTCACTGATCTAAAAAAAAGTTTTCATGCAAAGTAACTTTACTTTCACCCTAGAAAATATCCTTTTACCTGGCCTCCTCCCATCCCCTAGCAGATATCCCAGTTTTTTGTTCTTCTGCCCTGTTCTCAATGGGTCTATACAAAGATTATTGTCATTCGCAGGCCTACAGCTGCTGTCTTCCTGAAGGAAGCTCTTCCTCCCTTCTGTCATCTGCCAACCCGATTAGGCTCAGGACAGAGACTGAAGTGATATAATATTATTTACATATAGTATATATCTATATCGAGTCTATTTTTATCTAGAAAATTTCCAACAGTGTCAGGGACACTGTAAGGTTCATTTAATAAACTGGAAACATCTTCAAAAAACAAAAAAAAAAACAGCGACCTTAAACAAGATAAAGTGGGTATAGAAAATGGACAAATAAGTGCATAACTACATTTAATTATAGACCAATTTCCAACCTTCCATTTATTTCTAAACTTCTGGAAAAGGTCGTTGCAAGTCAGCTGTGTGACCATTATAGAAATGATCCATTTGAAGTTTTTCAGTCAGGGTTCAGAATGCATCATAGCACAGAAACAGCACTGGTTCGAGTCACTAATGACCTTCTTATGGCCTCAGATAACGGACTGGTGTCCATACTAGTACTACTAGACCTCAGTGCTGCTTTTGAAAGTGTAGATCACAGTATTTTACTGCGCAGCTTAGAGCATGTTGTCAGAATTAACGGGACTTGTCTTGAACACAGCTTTGTCTTAAATCTGCTGCTACAGACCTACGCTGCAGGGGGACGCCAACATGATCAACAGGATTTTAATTAGTATCTCATAATCGTAATAGTCTGCATTGTTCTTGTAGTTTGTTGTGCTGGTCTGTCTCCTCTTTTTCTCTTCTGTACATGTTTGCAGGCCAGAGCCTCTGGAGCTGCATGCAGGAGGGTCCCCCCTTATGATCCAGGTCCTGCTCAAGGTTTCTTCTCTCTTAAAAGGGGGTTTTTCTTGCCACTGTTTGGCTTAAAGTTTTTCTCCAAAAAGGGGACTTTTTCCTTGTCGTTGTTTATGTAATAATTGCTTTACGGGGTCATGTTCTGGGGCTCTGGAAAGCACCTAGAGACAACTTGTATTGTAGTAGCTAATTTCAATTCAATTTTATTTATATATCATCTGAGTCTTTCAGCTATGCAAAACTTTCATGGATTTTTCATTCATCTGTTTCAAAAATTCATACTCATTTTTTTTCTAACATTACTGGCTATTTTATTTACCCTTTCTCTATTTCTCACTCATAATCTAATTCACCTTTAGATGAAGCAGCTGTTTTAGGTGTCACTGTTACATCATTTAACCATTTCTTTTGCTATGAAACCACACTGTGGAATAAATAGCTTTTAATTGCCAAATTAGAACATGCAGTGGGAGCGCAGTGGGAAACCAAGCAAAGTGACAGATAAATTAGAATAGGCAGTTAAAAAGACAAATATAAGAACAAGTCATGCTTCTTTTTCACATTTAACCAGGCCTTTAATTTTCCTCTCTCACCTTCTTTTCAGTTTCTCCTCATCTTTCCATCCCACTCATGCTCCCTCAAGACCCATTTGCATTTGAGCTAAACCATCCATTGATCCCTCTCCAAACAAACACACATATGTATTCAGCAGAGCAATACGCCTTCAGGACCACAAGTCACAGCTTAATGGTTCTTGTGTGGTGGTGTGTGTGTGTGTGTGTGTGTGTGTGTGTGTGTGTGTGTGTGTGTGTGAGTGTGAGAGAAAGGTGGTAAACAACACAGGACAGAGAGGGAGACCATGTAAGCCACACTTAGTAGTCTGTGTGTGTGTGTGTGTGTGTCTTTGCATGTGGCGATGAATCACATTTATCTAGCATCCCCCCCAGTGTGTTTGTAAGTGTGTGTGTGTGTGTGTGTGTGTGTGTGTGTGTGACAGCCTCGATGTAAGCAGCTTCTCTTTGAATGTCTGAAGTCAGAGGGGACATCTTAGAATTTGAAGAGGATCACAATCAGTTTTTTTTTTTTCTGAATCAAAGCATGCCGGGACTAACACACACATACACACACACACACACACCAAACACAAAGGTGGTGCTACTAAATAAGACCCTCTCAGGATGTGCCAGTCTTAGTTACCGCACACACTTGCAAATGAGAGATCCGAGAGGAGCTAGGTTTCTCTGCAAAAGACTAATCTGCTGTATCTACGCCTCACACACATGGAGTCATGGTTGCGTCCCGACATGGAAATGCATCCGTTTCCATGGACATGGGGGTCAGTGCCTCTGGACTGGCAGAATGGGCTGATGGTTTTCCTTTTCAAATACAGGGAAGTTTGACTGAAAGTTGAACCTCAGATTCAAGAGGAACAATGTCGATATTGTCTTAGTTGTGGAACGCTGGATAAGACCCCCCCCACCCCACCCCCGACATGCATTTTATATACTTTAATAAATTGTTTCTGCAATCATACTTGTATGAGAATATCAGAGCACTGTGGGTTTTACTGTCCTGCCCAAGGACACTTTGATGGGGCTGGGGGTCAATCAGCTGACCTTCTGATTCTGACCTACTCTGTGCACTGATCCACAGCTGCAGTGAGTATTTCATGTGGGGAAATCTATCAACATCCCAGAGTTGAAGCAGTTCCGTTGATAAAAGGGACTACAAGTCTGCCAAGCTGATGCGCATGACTGACTGTTGAGCGAGAGCTTCGACAAAGAATAATTACATTGTGAACATTTTATATTTAAAGATGCGCAGAGAAAATTACAGTCCTCAGAGAGGCTATTGTATTCAAACCATGAGATTTCCCAGTATGCTATTACACACCAAAACACCTGACCACAGCATTTGCCACATCTGAAGTCATAAGCAAACAATGAACATTGAGCATACTCAGGGGAAAGTGAACACACACACCCGAAACAGTGAACAGCAGTGGGAAGCTATAGTAGCAGTTACTGGAGACATACTCCACATAATTTGAGTGTTGATTTCCCCGGTGTTGGTCATTTACTACCCCAGCACACATTTTTCCTGCCGGCAGGGGAAGTGAACCATCACCTCTAAGCCATGACTGCCCCATATGTGAGTGATTCAGACTAATGCATCGTTACACCAACAGTTTGCCCAGATTGTATGCACAACAGTTTTTGACCCTTCCATCTGCAGCTTTGGGAGAAATCCACATTTGTTGGAGCTTTCTTTTGTTATTCCAGACTTCATCAGTATGTCAGTGGAACAGCCAATGTTAGACACCTTAGAGATAAAATATGAGAACACAAGCAATGGTTAAGATAACTGGACACTTAGATGAGGAACAATAAATACATTGGTAGAAGGATGCTGGGATAGCGCTCCCACGCAAACGGAAATACAGGGAAATACATTAAAAAAACATAGACACCTTCTTGGAGGTGGTAAAAGAGGCTATTTAGTAAAATGGAAACAAGTGGTCTGACGTGGCGACCACTAAAAAAAAAAAAAGAAGAGGCTACAAGAAGAGAACTACGTGAATCCCTGTTTGATTAAATGTTAGTTTTTACATAAATCACTTCCAGATTGTGTTGAAAGTACAGTGTAAAGCCTGAGCTGTGACCTGGACTAAGTATCGTCTAGCTGTGAGGCGACAGTCCTAATGTCTGTTGTTTCTCTTTCTATCAATACAGCTGGCAGCAGTGACTAGACATGTCTTCAAATTTCTTGTCCATTGTGCGTTTGGATAAATCAGGTAAAGCTCCAGAAAGGAGGGGTAAAATTGAAGAAGTTATCATTTGCACAATGAAATTCACCTAACTGTCATACATGAAGTTAAAAACAGACTTCTGGTCATTTTGACAGCAATGGTATACCCTGGAAAAATTATCAAAGACAGTCAGGATAGGAACAAAACCTCATGACCCTAAACAGATAGACATGCACGAGTATAAATAATGCAAGAAAGGTTATTATGACCTGTGTCTGTGTGCTTTTTCTCTGTTTATTTTTGTTCTCTTCTCAGTCTAAAAACATACACTTTGCATGTTAGGAGGAGGAAATTAATTTCACTTTTCTTTCTTTTTTTGTCTTTTTTTTACTTATCTACCTTACTTGCATCAGAAACCCTAACAAATGTAAAGTTTGATGCATCACACTCAAATACATTGAACTGATACTCTAAGTTATGAGCAGATAAATTGTTGAAGAGTCTTGAATGAATCAATAAAAGGGTATGGCTGTAATAGAAAACTAAGATCAAAGATCTAACGTCTTTCTACCAAGCATCTACTGTACAAATACAAGTGTTAAAAGATTCAGGAAATCTGTGGACGTACCAATGTGAAACCAGTTATGCATGTGTGACATTCAAGCCCTCAGGCAGCACTGCATGATGAACCATATGGACTAACTTGGAAAATTGGTACTGAATACAGACTACCACTGAACGCAGAAATTAAACTATTGTGCAAGAAGGAAACCACATTACTGCAAAAATGCTGTGTTTTTCTTTGAGATTTGTGTTCTAAGTCTACAATTTATTCTTAATTTAGGTGCGATAGTTCATGGTTTCTACATGAAAAAAAGGAGAGACAATCAAGGTTGTTATCAACGGAAGGCGTAAATGTCGCTTGGCGAGGACATTGCTGACTCGCATATATGTGGAGATACTGTTCATGCAGATGTGTATATTAAAATTTTAGGGGAAGCAAGTAATGGCATCAAGGCATTTATTTTCCTAGGGTGCTCAAGCAGACGCCACGAGTAAAGGCCAACCAACCCGTTCCCCAGGCGTGGCTCCAGCATGGGGCCCAGGTATCTCTTGGCCAGGTGAGGGACTTGAAGGTCTTGTGTTTGTTTTTGTTTTGTTTTTTGATTTTTTTTCCCTGGTATTTCTAGTCCAGGTGAGGCCAAGATTTTTTTTTTTTTTCATTTTTTTTTTTTTTTTTATTTCTATGAGTCAGTCATGTCGAATCCCCCACGGTCTGGTCTGGCCCCAGGAACAACTTTGCCTTGACAGACCTGACCAGGAGAAAAGGGGGCAATGACATAGCCTCTGTGATTATTTTTACATGAAGTCTTCTCCACTATAGTAAGGTGACAAATTTAGAGTTTCCAAGTTCTTGTTTTATTCTATAAACTTTTTGAGATATGGACAAGTGGCACATAAGTGGCACAACCTGTGTCTACGCTCTACTCTTCTACTGCACATCTGTTCCTCTAATAATTTCTGATCATTTCTAAAATTTTACCCCACTATCTGGAGATATACCTGATAAGAAATATGAAGACATGTTCAGTCACTGCTGCCAGCTGCATCAACAGAAAGACAAAAAAACAGATAGAAACACACATCAAAAGTACACGGCGGAGATGAATAAAGTAAGAAAACTAAGTTCATAAATCAGAAACATAAATGTCAAGTTTAAGCCCCCACTTCCGCCCTTCTTCTAGTTTCCTCCATTGGTCCTGTCGTTCTCTTTTCATGCTCCTTCTCTACATTTCTGCTGTCAGCGGTAAACAGCATGCCACATACTCCCACCATAACAGCACTGATGCCTGCAGCGAGAACAGCAGAAGGGCAGACGAGAGGGGTCAGTGAAATAAGTGAGACGGAGGTGGTCAGGAGAGAAAGTGCAGGCGAGTAAAAAGTGAGAGAGGCGGGGGGAAATAAGAAGCCATGTACAGTATTTTCCTTACAAACCTCCTACTGAGCACAGATTTGGACATCCCCTGGAGAATGAATGGGCTGCAAACAAATTTATGATTAGATTTACTTGCTGTTTTCACAGGTACATAATTAATGTGTTTGAGTGTAAAGTATTTAGAGTTAATCAGCCACCACACACATAAGACCTTTAATAACTGTTCTTGGGCAGATTACTACAGTAAGGAATGTAAAAAGAAAAATATAAACTGTCCTCATTTTTATACCAGAGATTTTCTATCTGTATGGAATCTTGTCTGCAGATTAATCAGTAATACATCTACTTACTAACAATGTCATTTGTTTCTTGCAAGGATTAAAATTATTTAAAATGTGGGTGAATCAGACCTCATATTTTCTATGTATGAAGAAAAGTGTAATTATTGGAAATACTTTTACTCTATTCGATTTGGATACACAGCTTCTGTGTATGTGAAGAAAGTATTTGCCTAATTACAGATTTCTTTTGTTTTTGCTTTGGTAATTTTGCCCTATGTGAAAAAGTAATTGCAATGTAGGAAAATGCGGAAACATTTCTTTTTAATCCATTCAGAGAAGGAATTGCTGGTGTTCTTCGGATCGTTGTCCTACCTCCAGTAACTTCCAGTAACTGATGGAATCAGAAATCTGGCTCTCTCCCAGAAAACCCTAAAGGCGAATGTCACTCTTTCTTTCTTTTTCTGAAATGCTGTGTTAGTTTAACCAAACGTAACGGTATGCACACCTTTGAAAAAGTTTTACATTTGTTTTGTCAGTGTGCAGAACATTTTCCCAAAGGATTTCGGGCGGATGTAGATGTTTTTTTGGCAGATGTGAGACAAGTCTTATGTTCTTTTAGGTCAGATGTGAGCTTTGCCTTGGATCTCTCTCATGGACTCTCTTTCTGCCCAGTGTCTTTCTTATTGTTGAATGATGGAGACTGATCTTAACTGAGGCAACTGAGGCCTGCAGTGCTTTAGATGTTGCCCTGGGTTCTTTTGTGACCTGCTGGAAGAGCCATCAGTGTGTTCTTGAAGTCATTTTGATAGGCTGGCAGGAAGGTTACAAGTTTTCTCCTTTTGTGGATAATTGCTCTCACCATAGTTCGCTGGAGTCCCAAAGCCTTAGAGATGGCTCTGTAACTCTTGGCAGACTGATCAATGTCAATTACTTGGTTTCTATGTGTGCTTGAATTTTCTTCAGATTGGGGCCACGCTGTGTTGCTTTCTGAGGTCTTTTGGCCTACTTAATATTGTGAGACAAGTTTTATTTTATTGATTTCTTGTTTTTATAGGTCTTAAATTACATTTAAAAACTGGATTTTGTATTTACTCAGGTCATCTTTGTCTGATATTAAAATTTGTTTTAACTGAAACATGTGACACTGTATGTATATAAACTGCGGAAAACAGAATTTTACATACACTGTATCAAGACATATAACCATTTTTTTTCTCATTGTGAAAAGACAAGACAAATAAGAAATATTGATAACCAGAATGGTTTTGTAAATAAATGCATCCCAAAAAATGATGTGTCGGGCTCATAAAGATGTCCAGATAACTTTATAATAGAGTATTGGTGGGTAAGGGTGCTACTGTTGGAAATTAATCTAAGGGCCCTGTGGAACACACCATCCAATAAGTAAAGACAATGAGCAGAAACATACACATCACATCTCCATAACCAAGAACTTTCTAGAAAGAAGTTTCTATTTCACACTAACAGAAAAGGAAGACTTGTTTCTGCAGTAAAAACTTAAAAAGAGTGAGTAATTTTCACAATTTACTAAATGTGTTCCTTAAAAGAGTGATCATCTTTAAAAATCTCTGATTTTTAAACAAAACTAAATATTTTGACCATTTCTTGTAAATATTTTCAGACGGTTTAGATCTTCCAGTTTTTGAAGTGATAAAAAGCATACATTTTCTTTTGTCTGCATTTAGATGTTGCAAATGACAAAGTTGTTCTTGCAGACAAATATTGGTAAATTTGCAACATCAGTTGCAGTGGGTGCAGCATAATAAATTACAGAATCATCAGTATAGATATGAAAAGCTGAAATTGGAATATTCTGTCCAATATTAGTACACCCAATAAAGAAAGTTGCAGAACATCTTTTTTTTTTTTTTTAATAGCAATATCTCAGTGGAAAAACCCTGCATCTGAACAGCTTGGGTATTACCCAAGTTCTTTGAGTTTGCAGTAGTTCAGTAGAATTGTGATAATTTTCTAGAAAACCAGAGGAAATAAAAGGATTATTACAATAATTTAGCATTTCTCTTCTGTCACTTACCCCGAGACCATTAACAAGTGTACTAGGTGGAGAAAGACTGAGATTTAGTAAGCAGGCAAAGGTTGGAATGATTGATGGACTTCCAGAACTTCTCTCGGTTTATGAGGCTTTCTGTTGTTGTAGAAAAATAATATTGTGATTTTTTTTTTTTTTTTACCAACCCAGAGACGCAAATTTATTTCTACAATCCATGCAGTCCACTTTCGTAATATATAACTAATGTAACTGAATAATATGAAAAAGGTTCACTACTACTAATGCCCTTTTCCACTAGTACCTACTCGGCTCAGCTCCGCTTGCCTCGACTCGCCTCGGTCTTCGTCGTTTTCCACTTTAGTTCAGTTCCGCCTCAGTGTGGGTTGGGCCTTCATGGCAAGGCGGGCAGAGATGGCAGTGATGTCTTTTTAAAAGACAACTCTAATCACATATTCAACAACATCAATGGAGTATGTTTGCTTGCCATTTTTTGCCGAAGCAGTCAGTTGTAAACTAAATATTGTGGTTGCTGTTTTAAATATGGCCGACGTGAAGGAGTTGCTCTCAAGACTCATCAGTGACGTTACTTTCTGGCCAATCAGTGGCCTGCAGCCTGGTGGCGTTGCATTATCAACCCGACTCAGCTCGGTCGGAACCTCGATAAAGTAGGTGCCAGAAAAAGGCGTACATACCTGTACTATCACTGAGTAGAAAAACCTTACAATGGAGTAGAGTCAAGTAGAGCCAAGCTGAGTAGGTACTAGTGGAAAAAGGGGCACAAGATTCATTGTCTGTTATTGATTAAATAAAATTGTGAAATTTTAACACCTTTTACTAAATGTTTTTGTCTTTTTTGGTCTATGAAGTATGTGGTTGCTATCCATGCATACGCAAGGTAAATGAGAATGTTTACTGGAGCAGTAATAGACAAAAGCCATTGTGGAGGACATGTATAATCCCTTTGGTTTTCATTCTGCAAATGAAACAAAATGCTGTGAAAAAAAGATTTGTCACTTTCAATTCCAAATTTTTAATATCCAAAGCTGCTCAGCAACATTACCGTTGCAATTGCATTTGGATACCTAACTGAATTTATTTTAATTTCAGTGTAACTAAAAACGGCATCCATCCAACTAAAAAAAAGGTAGCCTAGGCTACAGAAATTAAATCCTCCCAAAAGGAAGCAGATGATCGAGATTGAGGCCCTAATTCCCTGATGAGTTTGTGGATGTAGAGTACAACCAAAGTAAAAAGAGAGAGAGACTTTAATCCTTTCTTCCTTGGATCATAACATGGGCAAGCGTGGAGCGCTGACACCCAGCCAGAGTATTGGGAATGTGTTTCACCGAGAATTGACTGCAGGGAAATACTGCAAAGGTCATTCTGCCCATTTTTAGACAATACGGACAGACAGAAATTTAGAGAGGAGTGGCAAAAGTAAAGGTTGAAAAGTTGAATGGAAGTAATGGTATAATCCAGAAAATGCTACAGTAAAATATTTGGTGTATTAGCTTTAAGTTTTGTTCCATATTATTTATAACTAGTATTTTTGTAGCAGAATATATGGCACCATCAGTTGCTGCAGACGTTGTGTGGGACGTCATCACCTCAGGTTGTTGCTAAGCTACAGACACCACACTTCAATGCATTTGTGAGGGTATCAGGAGATTTCAATCATGCTTCTCTCTCTCTGCTGGACTTCCAGTGTTTCAACAGCTTGTCAAAGCTCCGCAAGAGAAAATAAAACATTGGATTTGTTAAATGCAAAAGTCAGGGACACATACAGTTCCTCTGCATGACCTGCTCTCGGTCAGGCAGCTCATAATCTCTTCTCTCTCCTCCAGGTATAAACGTGTTGGTCAGAGGAGACCTGTGACCTAAAGAACAACAAGAAGGTTGTCATAGAAGCCTGAAGAAACTCTGCAGGGTTTTTTTTTAAGATTACAGACTGAGATGCAGCCTGAGTCATATGAAGATGACATCAATCCCACCACTGACTGTGACTAACTAAACGTCTGTATGGACAACATTCCCGCCAGAAGAGTGAGGTGTTTCCCCAATAACAAGCTAACTTGGGACTTTTCAGGATCCCCTGCAGTTTGTTGATTGTCCTGAGGTTGGCGTTGAAGACACCATCACACATGCTTCAACAAACCCACTGTCATCTGGACAAACCAGGCAGTACAATGCGATTTGCCAGTGCATTATGTGCTTTATGAATACTTTATATATTAAGAAGATTTTCCAAATCAGTGTTTACAATTCAAATTAAGCCTAAAAATCAAGCCATAGACAATACAAATATATTGTGGCTGAAAAAAATGTTTGCTTCACTACTGTCAGAAGTATAAATGTTTACAGTACTCTTAAAATCCTTTCACATTGTCTAGTTTGCAGGAAGTGGATTGTGAATGATTTGCAGGTACTTCATATCATTTCACATATATGAAAGCAAAAATCCCCCTTTTTTTTTGTACAAGGTTTTCCTCAGCCCACATTTCCCCTTTCTCTCCCCTTTATCTATACACATGTATACATAACCAATTGCAAGCATTGTACATCTCCAGATGGCAATTACTGTGTGGCAGATGTTGGCTTTAGAGGAGAACATCTGATGGGCACATGCATGGTCACACACTTGTACGCAACAAAGGACAGGCAATACAGGATTTAAGCACATCAGCCTTTGTTCTGCTTAACTCACCAAGAGTAAAAGGCATCTAAGAAAGGGTTTTTACTTTATAATGCCACCTGTGTCATCTTTCAACCAGTGACCCCCTAACAATCCCCAAACCCCAAGTGTCTGTGACCCACAGGCCAGAAAGCCCTGCTTTAACATTAAGAGGTATCCTTTTTACAACACAGATATCAATATTTAATCCTGTAACACTGCCAGTCTTCTCAGAGGAGTGACACTATTTGGACAAAAATGTCCTCACATTGTACTGTAGGGAGCTGTCATTACTCGTACTCACTTACAGAAATATGAAAGCTGGTCATGTTTTAGGGATGGGGACATCATTACGTAACTGCATTTGTGCAGTTACGTAATGATGTCCCCAAATGTCGGCCAAATCTTCTGGTAATCTGGGGACTATCCTGGGAGGTCATGTAATCTATGTACTTTTTTTTAATATATATTCTTATAAACTAATGGTTCATTTTGTCATGTCAAAAATGTAAAATCTAATTGGAAGCTGCTTCTTTAATGTTCACCAGGCTGCTACATTTACCAGCTGAGTGTGAAAGGACAGATACTATTTCTGCCGGTTTTTTAAAATAAACACTGAAATAAACAGCTGAAAATGCCTATTTGCCTACATCCATCATTTTTCATAGACATCTTGTCATATTATTTTTTATGTAACATAAATCACCATCAACCTGTTTTTCTTGAGCACCAGCATTTGAAATATTGAGAGCATGCAGACACGCACACTTTTGTTTTGCTGTGGAAACCTTTTAACTCGTATATATTTTTCTTTTCTCATCGATTTTAATTGCCAAATCATTGTGAATATAAATTTGTCTCAAAACGTGTCAAATTAGCGAAACTACTTATTAGGTTCAGTTTAAACTGAACTTAAGAAATATTTCAAAAATACACATTTATTTAGATGCTTGGTTATGACAGCTATGACAGCCTTGTCAAAGGTAATAATTGTACAATTTGCAGTAAATTGAAACAAAAGCCAGATGATTGATTGATTCCTGGGCATTTTTGCAAAACTGCATACTTTTTTTGTCAAAATCCAGTACACAGTTTGTATGACTCCTTGTACAATATGCAGTATGTAAGAAATACCAGGTTGTTTTGAAACATCCATCCATCCATCCATCCATCCATCCATCCATCCATCCATCCATCCATCCATCCATCCATCCATCCATCCATCCATCCATCCATCCATCCATCCATCAATTTTCTATACCCATTTTATCCTTTGCATTTTATCCTTATCCTAAGCCACCATGCTGCCTAAAACTGATGCTTAAGGGTCATTTTCCCTGCTGGTTTGGTTTTTGTTGTGCTTGAATAAAATTTGCTGGTCATTCTGTTGCATTTTCCAATATCTATTACAATGATAGTAGGCATGATAATGGGAAAACTGTTTTAATAAGAAGCACCTGAATGATCTTTCCAAAAACCAACCAAAGCCCATTATTAAAAAATCAAAACCTAAAAATATATATCCAAGCAAGTTGTAAAGGAAAGGCCAAGGCGAAAAAAAAAAGTAGAAAAGGAAGAGATTTAAACAATTTTGTCCTTCAATTACCATGGGGCGTGAAGGATTACTAGGAAGGAAAATGGTTGAGCTTGCATCCATAGGGAGACAGTGGGAGAATCGGGAATACAGTACTGTGTTTGGGCCAAGGAAGCATGAGTGAAGGGCATATCTTGGATTCCAACACCACATGTATTTTGGACAGTACAGTCAGCCAGAAGACTTCAGACATACAGCAGAAACAGTGCATCAATGTGGTTCAGGACATGTGGTAAAGTGACACTTCTTTACCCAAGATATCTAGAGTTGTGGTCAAGTTTATGTCCATGAAAAAAACAAGCACATTTCACGTGTTTATTAAGCACTATTCTAATCAACATATTTCTTTACCATAAAAATGTTAAAATTAGACATCTACAGATCCATACACTTTAAATTATCTGTCCCAGCTAAAGGCCAGCCAATATCCAACCTGTGGGCATCTCACAGATCATAGATGGTGGTAGTTTCACACCAATGAATCTGGCTTGAAATCAAATAGGAGGTGGACCATACATGAAGCAGCTGACTATTTACAGTGACTGCAGTTGTAGTTCAAAATTAATGCAAATTGAAGCTGACTGGCACATAGTGGAGGGGATGTAGTAATACACACTCTCTGGCCACTGTATTAGGTATACCAGGTGTATCTAAAAAAAGTGGCCGGTGACTATAGGTTGTTACAAAGAGGCAGTCACGCAGTGGTCCAAGAGGACCAGTAATATGGAAACTTTGTTGTGGGTCAGCGCACTGCCAATTTCTGTTTGTACAGAATGAGTAGCAGCTAATTTCATATTTGAAAATGTGTTTGTACATACAATAGTCTTGTTTCATAGTGTTTTTAAAATTACAACTGGTGCATACTGATTTGGACTAAATGTAGCTTGTAGTTTTCAACAAAATTGGAAGAACTACTACTTCCAGAAATGATCCAGAGTGCAATATCCACTCTACCTCACATACTGTATCCCATAAAAACGGCTGCAGAAGCTGATCACAGTAGTCACAATGACTGGCTTCCAATCCATCAGCACATAGGATATGTGCATACTATACACAGTGTGTTTAGTATGTGGTATAGTATGTGGTTTTAAACCACAGTTTTGAAGTTTTTTATTCATTGTGAACGCTTTATTGGCCCCTTTTATCCTATAGATTTTTCAGTCTCTTTGTGCACATTTGTTTATATACAGCTGCAAGGATCAGAATCTGTCACTGTGTGCATGTGTTAACTATGGATGTTCATGTATTACTAATGTAGTATCAATATTCAGGTCGCAAAATTGCTTGTTTGGCCTTTTAAGAATAAGTTCTTGGTCACAGATGAGCTTATTGATACAGATCAATAAACAATTACTGGTTTCTATGCCTCGTGAAGTTACATCAAGCTTCCTGTTGTTCCCACAGGGAAATAGACTGATGTTAGAAACGGAAAAATAGAAACTGAGCTCCACAGTTGCCCAGCACAACAAAAGAAAGTGGATGATCTTGCTGAAAAAGAGTCCTTTCATCAGCTACATGTAAAAGCTGCTACAAAAATGACCTAAAATTCATATCAGGATGTCTTCCTCAGTATACGAAGGCTCCTGAAATCACATGATTACATTATTGTATGCTGAACCGTTTCTGTTTCAAAGGCTCGTCTGTTTATATTAGGTTGATTCCTCAATGAAACATTACTACATACTGCTAACAAACTTTTTATTCCGCTGTAGTTTTCACTTTTGCTTGATGAGGGGAGCAAAAAGATTTAGTACATGTTAAAATCCATACTGATCTGTTATGCTTAGTTGTTACTTTGCTTTCACAGGTGGCCAGAAGACTAAAACTGTGTATCAGCTGGTCACGGTGTGCGAGACATTTCTGTGGAGTCACAGTGGAGGATCAAGGCTGATTTGTAAAAAAAAACCACAGACTTTATATAGAACAAGACGTGAATAATCGTTTAGCTTCTCTGGATATTTGTTAATCCAGCTTTCAGCTTTTTCATAGATGATTTTTCATTTGACTCCATCTAAGAGTCACAAAGTTTGAATCTTCCTGAACTACTATCAGTATTGGTTAATTCTCACTTACCCAGACCGTATCAAATATCTCTGTACAAACAATAAAACATACATTTAGATAATCAATTGCAATGGCTTTCAAATCATCCTCACAATACCTGCAACAGCACCAGTGTTGCTTATATCTCAAGCCTCCTGGAGGAGCACAAACTTTCTGTCTCAGCTGAGTTTAGAGCTACATCGCACAACTTACACTTGATTTAAAATGCACAGGGTAAAAGTTTACTGACGTATTTTAACATATTCAACGCTTTGCACAGTCTGACAGCACAAAGCGTTTGTAATGTGTCGTTTAGTTTGTTGGATTTAGTTGTACTCAGTATAATTGCATTTATTTTGTTGCAATAAATGAATAGTTGCTTGGTTACTAACATATCTAATGCACTTTATCTAACAGCACATAATATGTAACCTAGTTTAGGCCAACATTGCATTTTTCTTTAAGTTCAGAGAGAATTTAGTAAAATAAAGTGTAAATGTAAACAGTTTTGTGTCTGGATTGATGAAATTCACAAACTCTAAATGACCAATGCATTAAAGATGATCTTGTGTATTTATGCATACATTCACCACTTTATTGGGTATTGGGTTATACCTAATACAGTGGCTGGTAAGTATATGAACTATTTTGGAGCTGATGTATAATTTACTATCAGGAGGGACAAGGTGGAATTCTCTGTATGATGCCTTAAAATGGTCCTCAAAAATGAATTCATTTGAGCGAATGAATAAAGAGACAACACTGATTTACGGAACAAACCAAGTGTAGGAGAGCGTAAACAATCATTCTGCTGCTTGACACTAAGGTTTTACGTGTTTATATTAGATCTGCAACTAATGACAATTTTGGTATTCAGCATGTGTTCATTATTTTTGAATTTGTAGTTATGATTTCTGTCATGTTGGTACGTCATGTGTTTATTTAAACTAATGTAAATTTTACGTGCTGATTGCAGTGACGCAGGATTAGCTGATGTTTGGCATTTAAACCGGTGTTAATCTCCATTGCGCCTTGTTAGGTTGATCAAAAGCTGTCAGACAAAAAAAAAGAAAAGAAAAAGAAGATTATCATAGCAGCCACTAGAGAACGCAATGGTTAAACTGGAAATGCGATGGGTTAGCTAGTGTCATGTTAGTATTGTGTTAGGTAGTATAGTGTAGTATTATATACAAAAGCATAACGGTAACATAACGTGATGAAAACCTTCGAAGTAGACATCACTAGACGCTGCTATACTGTGCTCATCCACCACCAGAGTTACAGTTCTGTATCACAGAGTCTGCATTTCAATTTCGTTGGTCAGTTTTCTGTAAAATGCTACAATATTTGCATTGCTATCATGTACATGTTCTTCTACTTTAATTGGCTTCATGCACTTAATTTATAATAGACTGTGGAAGGTTCCTGCAGGGCATTGCACTTACAAATAAACAGCACTGAATTGAAGAGATCAATCGTTTGTGACATGTACGTGGCTTTATATGTCACACTGAGGCTAAAATTGTGCACTGACAAATTTTCAGAATGTAAGTAATCACGTATGTCAGCTAATCACTGCAGCCCTAGTTTGTATTCACATCTTTTCCAAAGTAAGGCCAACACAGAAATGCCTTGGACCTGCACGCTCATGAAATACCAAGTCATCACGCTAAATTAACTTCCTCATCAGTTTGCTGCTGGTCTTTAGAAAAAGGTACATCCCTGTAATAGTTTTAAACATCTGATATTGAAAATTAAAAGCTAAAATAAATGAAATAAACAGAGCTGAACTAAGTAAACTTGTGACTAGAGAGCAAAAGGTACAGTTTTTTTTTCAGCATAGAAATAAAATCAGTTATTCTGTGGTGGAGCTGTGAATGGATGTGTGTCACGAAACTTGTGGTCGACTGCAGGGACACTGCTGGACAAAACGTTAGAAAGCAATGGTGTCTAAAAGGAAGGGAGACGTGTGCTCCTCTGCCTGTAACTTCACCAGAACAAGCCTGATCTTGAAAACAAATTCTTTAACCAAAATACTGCCAATTTAAGAATACAAATCTATCTGAAGGCACAACCTACTAGGTCAGGGACTAGATGAATAGTGGCCAAATAAGTTGCAGCAAATCAAACGTTGCTTGAGTTACTTGACTTATGATTGTAATAACAGGGGTCTGAATAATATTGGTAGAATATTCCACCTGAAAAATATAAATTATTACATATCACCAACACCAGGTAATGTATTTTAAATTAATTTTAAACTACAGTAATGAACAACTCATCCATATACCTTTTTTTTTTTTTTTTTTTTTTTACATCTGCTTCATCCTGTTCAAGGTCATGGGGGTCTGCCGGAGCCTAGTACTGAGCCAGTCCAGAGTACTGAATCTTTATTTTTTTGTAAAAAAATCAAACTTAAAGTAACTGAAATCAAGCATAACAAACTCTATGTAGAACTACTCAACCTCATCAATGAATGCACGCATCTCCAAATCCTTTTAAAATGAAAGTGTTAAATTGTCCTTTAGTGATCGCAATGGTTTGATCTGGGTGCAAGGACCACCAGAGGTAAAACGCCAAGATCTTACTTAAAGAGTCCCTATGGTACAAATACTGCGTGAAGTCTGTGACCAGTTGAATGACCAGCCCACGCCAATACTGTTACCCAGAAAACAGCAGGAGCAGGAACTGTTGTTTGGAGTGTAGAAATGCCATTTAATAACAGCTGGGGGAATGCCTGCAGAGTGGATAATGTGAAAGATGGAGAAACAGTTGGAAACGCTGATAACAGTGATATTGGTTACCTGCAATTATATACAGGCTGCAATTATTCCACAGTCTGCAACAGCCGCGCTATTGTCAGCTGCCTCGCTCACGCTGCGCTACTCACCACCATTAGTACAACTGTTAGCTAAGGCTGACTTCACTTCATGCAGTTTTATTTGGAATGACTATAAAAACGTATCTTTATGAGAGATTATGCACTATATTCAAAATATGTAGTCCTCGACTTTGTAGTGCAAAACTCTGTGATTGCAGCAAATCATTTTTATTATTAGTGGTATGATTAGCTCTTTTGGCTAAGGTCAAATGTGGCTTTAAGCAGAGAAGTACAACCGTGAATGAGCTCTGGATTCACCGTAGAATGTGTGAACCTTTAGTCGATCATAAAAGCGTTTATAAAGCATGAGTAAATGGGATTAATGAACTTTGGGCCTGTGGAGTTGGAATCATTGGATACACACTAGGATATATCACAGAAACATTTCCTTAGTGAGTTGTTTACTCTGGAGTCAGTAATTGGTGTGGGAGTCACATAAATACCTTTTTTGTTCTCTAAAGCATCATTTCCATTTTCCGAGAAAGTAAAATATGTACATATTAACACATTATACTTTTTTTTTTTTTTTCTGATCATTCTTGTCAGTGTGGACATCATGCACACGCTGTATGTACGATGCACACCGAAATTAGTCTCTGCTTTTAACCCATCAACTAGTTTCACTAGTGAGCAGTGGGGCTGCTAGCAGGGCAGCGCCCCGGGGAGCAATTGGGAGTTAAGGGCCTTGCTCAGGGGCCCCCAGTGATTTACCATTGTAGGCAGCCCTGGGCTTCACCTGGGTCCTCCACGGGTACTTACTTTACAAGACAGAATGTGCAAATGGAAAAGAGGAAGAAATTGAGTACTCATACTTCTTCAATTTGTCTTGAATCTTGTGATGAATGAACAATGAAATTTGCAGCTGACCTAAACAAGAACACCCACCAGTAATGGTACTGGACAACTGGCCTTTTGTCACCTAAGTGAACTATTATGTGAACTAGTGAACTATGTCTGGAAGCTCCAAAAAATAACCACCAGCTGCTCTATGTTGTTTTCCTCCTGCTGGAGGTTTGAGGAATTTATTTCTAGAGTAACACACTAAATAAATTATAAAGTATGTATTGTAAAGCAGACTATCAGTGTTATCTTTTTTTTTTTTTTTATTGGAGCAGTCACCACAACTCCGATCTAGCTTTCTAACAACAAAACTTGCAAAAATAACCCAACTACCAAACTCACATCATAGCAGCAAAAGAGGAACATTAAATATAAAGAGAAGGAACAACAGGGAATGCCATTTATCAAAGTATGTTCTTTAATTTTAGATAAAAATGATTGTTCTAAAAGAAATGCATGTAAACACTTTCATCAGAAATAGTCTCATATGGATTTAGTTCCATAAATACATTGCTCTTGCTCTTGGCTACTGACAATCGATGATATAATAACAGCCATTAATCCAAATAATTGGGATGCAACTTGAGTACACCAATTACTGTAATTGTTTTTCACTCCCCTCTATGAGCCTGCCCTTAGCCTCTTTAATGAGTGCTGCATGAGAATGAGCAGTTGGGAGACTGCTTGAGAAGCATGAATACAAACAAAGTAGCTTCACATGGATGGAAAAACCCTGACATCCTGAACTGCTAAAGTGTCACTGATGCACCTACTAACAGTCCACACGTTTCAAACTCAAACCCTAATGAAAACACAGGTCTTTGATGCCTGATATGAACCTAATCATCAAAATCATTTTCATGATGATACTACTATGGTTTATGTTACCATTAGCACAAGACAGATCATGTTAGGGGTCAATAATATGCATCATTTCATTTTTACCATCAGGTTCAGTGATTCAGTCCTGTATTAGTGCATGAAAAATCTGTTTTGTTATCTGCACTGGTAACAACAACAACGTCAATAAGCTCATACATACAGACAAGGTTCAGCCAGTGGAAAAAGATGTTGCAAGTTAACTGAAATTACACTGTTTTCACCAGCTCATAAAACGAATCTTCAATATTGGAACAGAGTAATGTTTTGATATGCATATATTCAACTAAAACTACACAGTTTAATGTGGGAGTTGCCAAGAACTTAAATGCAGGAGATGAAGGACGCAGGAGCATTCAAACAAAAAAAGTCCTTTTACCATCAAACAAAAACCGCTGCACTGCAGGAAATCCAGAAACACACGGCCAAACCAAAAGGCACATACAGAAGTGACAACACGGAGGAAGCAGAGGAGAAAGGACTAACATGAAGACAATGGACCAGCAGGGAAGAGAGGAAACACAGAGCAGTCTATAGACAGACCCTCAGGGGGGCCAACGAGAAACCAGGGGATGATTAAGACCAGTCAGAACAGAAAGTCAAGAGGCTATTACATTCAAGGAAGAACAAAACAAATGTTCACTAGCAGAGTTAAAGAAACTTAAGAGAAAAAACACAAGACAACAAAACTCCTTCAGTATAAACACACCTTAGGTACGCATACAATACATACATACATTATATGCACATTATGGATTTACTTTTTTCACTACTCTTCCATGCACACCCCTCCATACGTGCCATTATTCATTATCTTGCATTTCCTGAATAAATGTAGCAACAAATTAACAAAATACTATGTTTCCATAATTGATCATTTAATTTCATGCATTCTATAGTACCTTCAAGGTGCAGTCATTTTCTTACTTTCTCACTAGTAATTGTGAACACTTGCTCCTATTTAAAGTTATACATTAAGTAAGACTAGTCTTGAATATTAGAGAAGTAAAGGTAACTGAAAATGATAAAGCCACGATAGAGAATTATTGCTGGTAAGTTAATGAAATTTTACAGAATATATTTGAATGATTCTGTATTCTCTTTTTCAATCCTAATCCCGCACACACAACTTGATTTCATACTAACACATAAGAGATCCAGTATATTGGTCCACAGTACAAAACATCGTAGTTTTGCAGCTCAAGCCATTTTCAGCAGTAATTGTCACAGTGCCTTTCTGAGCTCATTTTATACGTGCATCAGTCCATTAAGCTGCACCTGCACCTGCTTCTGCGCCTACGCGCCTGGCATTTGCACAACTATGAACTGGACTTCATTATACCAGTTGCTATCTGACAGTATCTGTCCAATGTTTGATTTTAATTTCACATTCAGCTCATGGGCTTGGGAGTGACATAGTAACTTTTGATACTTTAGTGATGTAAAATCTTTATCTAATAATTGCATCTTGACATTTCTGATTGTAACCTATATTTAGGAGTGAGAAAATCCCCACATCAGCTGCCTTTCAATATATATATATATATATATATATATATATATATATATATATATATATATATATATATATATATATATATATATATATATATATATATATATATATATATATATATTTTTTGGTAAATATGTGTACAGTATGTGTGTGTTTTTAATATAGTGATATAATGTATGTCATACTGACTTCACAGACTTAACATTTTTACTGGTGCATATTTCTGTTTCCCAGCCATGTTATGAAATATATGAAAAAATATAAAGTACATCCTGCGAATTAAGTGATTTCACTCATTAGAATATAGTAAAAGTCCTGATCCTCGTCATATGAAAATTATTTAAAACTTAAATTAACAACGACAACAACAACAAGATACAGTCATTTGAACAATTTGGGCCATTGCAACATCTTGATTATTTTATTTTTGCTGGTGCACCTCAGATCATAGTCTTGGTTCATGTCTTGACGCTATGCTTCAGTTGGCTCACTGATTTACAGATTTTTAATCTCTAAAAACAGGCTCAAATCATAACACCTCCATGACTGTGCTTAAAAGTTTGTCAAAATGACACTTTTTATTGCAATTTTTAATGACAAAAAGGCTCATCTGGCAGTACTTCCAAACCAGCCATACTTATGCAGTCTTCTTTTAACTGTTTTGTTGTTCATTTTAACATGAGGCCTGCAGAGTCCGAAAAAAGCAGTCTGTAGTCTGACCTTTAAATGAATTTGTTCTGACATCCACTCATGGGAGGATTAGCAACTGTCTTGAATATTTCCCATTAACAATACTATTGTGATAGACTCCCCATTGTTTATAAAGGCTCTTATAGTCCTTTATGGATTGGTAAGCAAGCACAGTTCCTTCTCTAAGACCAATGCTGATGTCTTCCTCCACAACACTGCATCAATAGAATAACTATCATCTTACTTATCCTAAAGAACAAGTACTGATTGTTTGGTCTCATGAAGGTGTTTGGAAAGATCACAGGTGTGGGTTGAAATAATAGTGACAAATTGTACATAGTGAGGACGTTTAAGAATGTTGAGTCCATCTTGGCTCCGCATCCACCCACCATCTGTTAAGTGAAAAACCCGAGGACAGATAAGAGGTAAAGCCTGATTTATGCGTCTGTGTAGCAGCGACACACGTTAGTGAATGCACTGCCTCTATGCCGTCACTGGCATTTATACTTTGGTGTTATAGCTTGTGGCGTGTTGTAATTACACCACCAAAAGCTGGGCTGTAGCGTATATACTTTTCTGCAGCATTGATACGGATTTTCCCATTTTTTGCGTCCTTGACTTGCTCAGACATCGCGTGCTATCAAAGATCAGAATACAGTTACTGTAGTACCTTGAGATACAGAGGCATGTTTGAGTCAGTGTTACACTGAAATTTATGTGTTTTTAATTGTTTTTTTTTTTTTGTTTAAAAATGTGTTTAGCTTTAGTTATAATTTATATAAGGTTCATGATGAAATGCTTAGACAAATTTCACATTGTCACTGAAAAAGATTTTTCACAAAATAGTTAAAATTTGAAAATATTATTGAAAATATTGAATCAAAAATGACTAAATGAATTGCTTCTGTTATGTTGTTGTAGTTATACAGTAACATTTGAAATACTTGACTTGTATTATTTTGTCATAAATGTGCTTCTCTAACAAAGCAGCTGGAACCAGACGGGCCTCTCTAAGAGGTCTAGAACCACGACTGCAGCTGATAAATGTTAAGCATCAGTTGCTTTTTTACAGACATTGCAGCAAACTATCGGTCTACCCAAAGAAGACGAAGGCAGGCAATTTGTTTCTTGTGGTCTGCATCGCATAGGCAGCTCTGGTTTGGGAGTTCTTGCAGCTTGTTCGACATGCCATCTGAACAGTACTTTTTCCTCGTGCGGTGTCTAAGAACAGTTGTGTGGAAAGTAAAGTGAGCGTGGATAAGCAGAAACTTCATCCCTGGTCGTTCGCTGGTGTGGAAGTTCTGCAACTCCTTTACATCACGTCAGCAATCGCAAATCATAACAGCAAATCTTTCTTCTTCTCCACTTAAAACATGTTCTCCTCCTCCATCAACTCTTTTCACTGTCACTATACTGATGCTGTTTCGATGTTTCTGTCATATTCTGTACGTGGGCAGGGACGCCAGTTCTGCCTGTTATAAAAGGTCTTTTTGTGAAGTTATTTTGAAATATCAAGAGTCATGTGTTGCAGTGTTTCTATGGGTTTGTTTTACAGAGCTTTGGCTTGTTTCAGGCATGAAGATATCTGCCACCTCTCATTTTCCCTGTCTAGAAATGTTATGCACTGCATTAACCCAATGTGAGTGTGGTCAAAACGTAACCAAACTTTAGGAGTCGGAAACGGTAATCACTGCAGCACCTGGCAGTTCATTATGTGGAGGTATTTAAGTCTCACAAACTGCTGTATCTGCTGTATCTGTACACAACGAGCACAATGTGACATTAAAAAGTGTTTGTCTCAAAATGTGTCAAAATAAACTATTCTCGCCTGCCAGCCCCTCCCTGATCTGTCACCCTGACGTATCTAGGCTCTAGCAGTGTCTAAAACTTCACTGATTCATACTGATCTATAGATCAGTACGAATATAGCCACATTATTTCTCCCCACTAGTGTTTTCAGCGATCATCTTTCAACAATTACTCATTTTTCTGATCTGGTAACCCTGTACGCGAGCTGCACATAGGTGATGCAGTAGGAGGGGCCTGTGAGAACTTTTCTGCACTTGAGTTTCCTGTTGAGTAAGAAATGTTCTCGCCAAAACAAAGTTTGTGCTTGCTCTTGCAGGCCAACATTTACCTCTGAGGAGAAACAAATGAACTAACAATGAGCGGAGACTGGGGTTTAAGTAGATGATACTGCATTAACCACAGGCGCAAATGATGAGTAATCAGGTCACCACCAGCTGCCACGCCCACCAGACAGAGGAACAAACAAACCATAAATCCTGGAACCGTCTTTTAAATTCTTTAATGTTGTTGCAGAAAGGGTGCCAAAGTGCACACACACACACACACACACACACACACACACACACACACACACACACACACACACACACACACACACACACACACACACACACACACACACAAATTTGTTCTGCTTCAACTTCAAGACAACTGTATAATTTACAAAAATATTTTAGTTTTTGGTCAAATTTAAAGTATATAGAAAGAAAGAAAATAGGTACTCATTTATATGGAACTTATCATCTATCCATTATCTATTCCCGCTTACTCCGTCTACGGGTCACGGGTGTCTGTCGGAGCCTATCCCGACGCATAGTAGGTGAAAGGCAGGGGTACAACCTGGACAGGTCGCCAGTTACCAGCCACATACAAAGACGGACAAGCAATCACACTCACATTCACACCTATGTGCAATTTAGAAACATCATTTAACCTACCGTGCATGTTTTTGGACCGTGGGAGGAAGCCGGAGTACCCAGAGGGAACCCACACAAGCACGGGAGAACATGCAAACTCCACACAGAAAGACCCACGGGCCGGGAATCGAACCAGGAAGTTTCTTGCTGTGAAGCAACGGTGCTAACCACTAAGCCACCAAGTTATTTTTTTGTTTCTTTCTTTATTTGCGTTTCTTTTCTTTTTTATCCCCTTTACTAATGTTGCTCAGCCATGGGACCTCATGGAACATAAAGACATCACAGGGCATTGTCACATCAAACCACATCATGTATAAAAGTCAGATCAAATAGAATTTACTTTCTTCCTTCTTCAGAAGAGTTCGACACAGCCAGTGATCCACATCTACTTTAAAACAATTTTTTACAACAACACAGTTAAAGCCAACAAAATAAATGTTTCTGACAGGCTCTAAAAAACTAAACAATACAATGAATTCAACTAAAGCATCACCACCTAAACGTCTTTGCGGTGACACGGTGGAAGGTATTGATTTTAAAAATGAAATTGAACAGAACGGCTGGACACAACCTAGGGATGAGGCACCACAAGCTCCGCCACCTAGTTTTGGAAATAGAGATGAATACGAGGACAACTTTCAACCATCAGAAAAGGATGAGGAGATTTACCATCTGAGAAATCAGTTGCAGATTATGAAAAACAGGCTGCATAAAAATACTTATAATAGAATTATAGAAACCAAACTCAGATGCATCTATGAACAGGAGCTCGATGACTGCAGAGAAGTTATTGAGGGTTTCCAAGAGTCCACAAGCAATCAAAAAATCGAAAGGTCCAGGTACGCCGAGATCTACATGTTGGCTGTTGATGAGGTGAATAATTTGAAAATGGAGTTTTAAAAGTTTTAAAAGATGACTCCTCCACTCAAACTGATGATTTTGTTTCTGTAAAGGTCTCCAAACCAAATGACTTCTCAAGGCATCAACTTGATGTCCTCAGTGATGTTTTGGAGTCACATAACTTTATTCAGACCACGATTCACCAGGATTCAGACAAACCGATCACCAAAACGACTTCAGAACCAGACTGTACCTCTGAGCTGTTCTCTGAGGGGAAGAAGAAGAATAGATGCAGGAAGAAAGAAGAAATCCCTTCAATCAACAGCAACCAGTGTGAGAATACTGAAGAGGCCCCTCAACCACATGAAGTGAGTTTAACTGAACCATCTTCACCTAAACTTCTTTTGCGTGACATGCTGATTCACAAGGACTAGGTTGCAGTAACGGAGGAGTCAGAATTAGATTTGGCTTCTGATCTGGTGGCCACTGTTGATGTTGAAATCGTCTCCAAACAAGAAGACGTCTTTCAACAAACAAAGAAGAAAACACCACCACAGAAGCCTCCGAAGAGGCATAGGAAAATATCAGCCATCGATGAGATCACAAACTACTCTGAGACCACAGAAGAGCCCCCTCATCCAGAAGAAGTTACTCCAAGAGAAGACTTGCCAAATCCAGAGGACTTGGTTCTTCAGTCTGAGGTCTTACAGCCAGAGGGGGCCTTTATTTCTGATGTGAACCCTCAACAATTATACAACCGTAATCTGTGGAGGAAATTTAAGAAATTGATCACTCCAAAACATAAACGCCAATATAAACACAAGCAATATACAATATAAATACAAGATCAGGTATGAGAACAGCGACCTGTAACAGGTGAAAGGGCAGCACAGAGGTTTAGTTTTCACAAACAGTGGCAGTTAAAGGTTTGTATGTACTCTTGTGTTGTGTGGGTTTTCTCCGGGTGCCCCGTGTGTCTCCCACATTTTTTTTCCTTCACTTTTTTTTAACCACAGAATGTTTGACATAACGACCAATGACATGTTACTTGATTAAATTCATTTTGTACTGTGAAAATCCGCTGACATATTGTTCCGTTTTTATTGAAATAAAGATATTTGATGGAATTTAAATGAAATGTTTTTATTTTACACAGTAAACAAACAACTGGCTTTGGGGATTTAATTTTTATTGTGGCTCAATCTACAAGATAAGCATGTAAAAATAACATCTAAAAAAATTTATGGACATTTTTATCAAACATATTGAAAATTATTTTAAGTTTTAATTTATTTTTATTGATTTTTTTTTTTTTGTATTTATTTTATTTTATTTTTTACAACATGGGACTGGTAGTGGTGCTTCCATTTCATTAGAACTAGGTTCGACTCCTTGCAGTGTCCTTGCTTTTGAAAGCTTGTCCTCAAAGTTATCTGTGTTAATAAATCCTAAATGTTAATTATAAACACTAAGTAATGTGTAAGATATTGAGACACAGTCAGAAACAATCTAGTGTATATTCACCTCCAAAATAGTTTTTAATCTTTCTTTTAATACTCATTACAGTAGTAAAATTTTTAATGTAGTTTTTTTCCCTAAAAGTTTCAGCGTTTAGCTGTAATCTAAAATTAATACAAACAAACAAAGAACAAACAGTTTAATCGAGTTGACACTGGTTGTGGTACTTACAATTACTCTGAACCAGATTCAAATCCTTGCAGCGTCTTTGCTTTTGAAAGCTTCTCCTGCACAGTTATCTGTATTCATTTCAATCATTAACCGTAAGTAATGTACATTAGTACACACACAACCACCCAAAGAAATTGGTTTGTTCACACCAATAAAATCTTCAATGATTAAATGTAGATAAAGCTTGAGATACATAACCTTTTTGTTTCAAGAGAATACATATCACAACAAACTTTTTTTCCTTTTAACAGGTGAATTCAGGAGCTGCTTGCTGACCTGCAGTTCCACCTCTGACCATCCCAGTGTCTGTCTTCACCTGTCTGTGTGGATGTCTGTTGGATACTTGCTGACATCCCGACCTGCAGTCCTCATCCCCTTGGATCACCATCTATCCATATATCACCCAAATACACAGAAGTCTAATTGGACTACTGATGATAGTTACTATCGTATCCTGTCTTGTACCTTTGACGGTGTCTCTATATCTCTATTCTTTCTTATTTCTTGCTCTACCCGGCTGGCCTTCGGCAGGAGGGTCCCCCCTCATGAGCCAGGTCCTGCTCAAGGTTTCTTCCCTCTTAAAGGGGAGTTTTTCCTTGCCACTGTTTGGCTTAAGGTTTTTCTTCCACTAGGGGAGTTTTTACCTGCCGCTGTTTATGTAATAATTGCTCGGGGGTCATGTTCTGGGTCTCTGGAAAGCGCCTAGAGACAACTTGTGTTGTAATAGACGCTATATAAATAAAATTGAATTGAATTGAATTGAATTTACATCTTTTTCTCTCACTTATGTTCAGCTTTTTCCCTTTGTAGGGGTTGCTACAGTAGATTAAGATTTTTTGCATATTGAACTGGTATTAGTTTTACATCAGGCCACCTTCCCGGCCATCCTTTTACCTGACATCATTGCCGAATTTGCATAATTTTTCATTTGTATATAATTGTAATGGATCCTGTAGAAGAGAAGAATAATGTCATGGAAGATAAGAAAAGGGAGTAAAAAAAAAATCACCCAAAATATGTTTAGGCGCTTAGTGGTCAGCACTGTTGTCTCACAGCTAGAAGGTTCCTGGATCAATTCCCGGCCCGGTGGGTCTTTCTGTGTGGAGTTTGCATGTTCTCTCTGTGCTTGCGTGGGTTCCCTCCGGGTACTCCGGCTTCCTCCCACAGTCCAAAAACATGCATACTAGGGCAATTAATTATTCTGAATTGCCCATAGGTGTGGTTGTTTGTCTTTGTATGTGGCCCTGTGATGGACTGGTGACCTGTCCAGGTGGACCGCTGCCTTTCACTTGCAATACATCTGGATGGGCTCCCACAAACCCCCGTGACGCTGAGAAGTAGTAAGGGGATATAGGTGATGGATGGATATGTGTAGAAATACAAATGAACTTTCATTCATCAATTATTTTTAAAGCCACAATTCCAACCCTGGTCTATCCTGACTATATGCGCAGCGCTGCTGAATAATTATGATAATAATTACATTAATTATAATCATATATGATCAAATATTATTCAGTGCTGCTGGGCCAGTGCAGGATCAGGTAGCAGCAGCTTTGCAAATTAACATTTCATTTGCAGTGTGGATGCAGGGGGGTGGTGAACAGCGCCTACTCTGGCTGGAACTGTGTGCGTGCGGCTGTTGGAGGACGAGGCCACCTGAGAGCCCTTTAGTGGGAAGGAGGGTCCCACGGCAGCACAGGCTGAGAACGTGGTTTTACATTAGAGTCTACAAAAAACCTCAATAACACCTGAAAAATGTTGCTAGATTTGCCACTAATTGCTTTTTTTTTTACTTCCTTGCTGTTTATCATCAAACCCGAAAGTCTTCAGTCAACTGTTGTTTTAAAACTAACTTCAAGATTTATTATGGTAGTTTCAGTTCCCAAGCTTGGTTCTCAAGCTTGGCGTTATATTTGTGTTCTAGTGTCCCTTTTTGAATTTGTGCCACTAGCAACAGGTCAACTGTAAAATTAAAATTCACTATTATAAAACAAAGTCACCGTATCCCACTAGCTGTTGCTCTACGGAGCCCTGATGCTCCTGGATGGAGCCTCTTTCTTGCAGTCTGATAGTATCTGAATTTGAGTTTGAGTCATTCATGGTAATTGAATAAACCTTTTTTTTTTTTAATTTGCCAAATGTGTTTCTGTGTGCATCCACTGTGTTGATAAAAAAATAAATGTAT
This sequence comes from Xenentodon cancila, assembly GCA_014839995.1. Lineage (NCBI taxonomy): Eukaryota > Metazoa > Chordata > Actinopteri > Beloniformes > Belonidae > Xenentodon > Xenentodon cancila. Next base: position 18,023,084 of record CM026210.1, on the reverse strand, counting down.
GTGCTTGTGCAGAAATGTACCATTGCTCTGTTTCTCGTGAAGTGGATAAAACACAAAGTGGGCTGGTTTGCACTCGTGAGCACTGACACAGACTACCTGCACAGCACAGACCTATGAACCCTAAAACATTTTTGTAAAATGGATTGAGAGGTTTTAAAATCCTCATGTTCTGCAGAAGATGACATTTCAGCACAAACTCAACCAAAAAAACATAAAACATTAGCACTGAACCTGCTTATGTTATATTCTGCTTATGTTATATTCTTATGTTAAATTCTGATTTATCTGTACTGGGATGAAACATGATCTATTGGTGGACCTGATCGTGGTCCAGGAGCTTAGAAACAGGGTTATTGTGTAGATATAGCTAAGTATTATGACCTTAGACTGAGATTGCCAACGACATGGAGAATTCATTGTTGTTTTCTCAGGTGCGATTAAACGTTTGCATTTTGACCCTTTCTTTGGTACTGGTAACTGTAAATGTACTAAGACTAATTCAAATTTAACATTTTTTTTTGGACACCAGGTATAGTGTCAAATAAAGGTCAGGCTGTTTCCATTTAACTTGAAAGGAAGGTGTTAAATAACAATGAAATAAGTTCTATAAACTTAGATTTATTTGCAATTTTTACTTAGTACTGGATCCATCCAACTTCCGCTTATTCAAGTCGCATTCCACCCTTTTCCGACTGAAAACTCAGATTTGGAGGTGCTGATTCTTATCCATGCCATTTCACACTCTGTGGCGAACCACTTCAGGGAAAGCTGAAAATCATGGTTTGATGAAGCCAAAAGGACCATATCATCTGCAAAAAACAGAGATTACATCCTTTAGTCCCCAAACCAGACTCCTTCCATCCCTGGCTACGCCTAGAAGTTCTATCCATGAAGGTTATGAACAGAATCTGTGAAAAAGGGCAGTCCTGACAGAGTCTAACCTTCACAGGGAATAAATCCGAATTACAACCTGCAACACAAACAGATTCTGTAATCAGAGTCTGGTTTGCATTGCTGGCCTGGAGGAGAGGCTGGTCTGTGAGTGTCTAGTGGCTGGGCCTTTACCCAGGAGGACACGTTTGTCAGAGTCACAAAGGTTTTCTCTTTAATTTGTTAGTTAGACCCTGATGCAACAAATGATGTCACATTAGTTTATACATCTTTGTGAAATTGTGGCCTTTTTAATATTTTTGAAATGCTAAGTTGACACTGTAGTTGTTTAGTAAGTGATACAGGAAAATCAAAGTATCAAATAAAATTGTGTTTGACTGGAGACAGACAAGAGATAAATAATCTAAATAATTTTAGCTGGATTGTTTAATCTCAATTTCATCCTCATTAAATAGACGACTGTGGCTTCATAGTCTGTACTTCAGTCATTTGCAACACGTTAACTTTTACCATAGTGATGGGCGGTTTATCCAGAAGGAAATTGTGGACAGTATTCTTTTAACTTTGCCATATATATATATATATATACGCACATAGTACACCGCCATATTAAACTGGCTGTTTATATACACTTGTGGAGTTTTTTTATTTAATAGCATAGTATATAAGACAAAATAAAAAAAACTGTAATTGCAAAAATGTTTCAGTATTTGATAGTTTATTCATGGTTTAATTCAATGCGACTGAAAGTCATACAAGATTACAGAGTTTTCTTAAGAAGCAGAGAACACGTTTGCAACACTATTTTCCTTTCTGCCACAGTTTTAGTAACTGCTGTTACCTACTAAAACTCCCAGATCCCAATGTTCAGGACTGTAGTTGATGTTACCACACCATACTACAGTGATATCCCACATACAGTTGTACAAGAAAAGGAAACAAGATCAAACAAGATCTGATACAACATAAGAGGCAGCAGGGAAACAATATTTTATTGCTGATTTAGTTTGTACTTATCTATTCAGAAGTATTTTTGGGAAGTGTGTGTGTGTCCCACTTGTGCAGTTTTCTCTGTATGTACTTGTACACATGTTGGAGGTGCAAAAAAATGTATTTTAGTGACACCAAAATAAGGGAAGTCCCTAAGCTATAAATAAACAGGTATGAGTTAGACTAATAGTTTAAGCAGGGATAAATATTCGGGAAACTAATATATTAATCTGATTTAAAATAAGAGAAATGTGACAGTATCTGCACTCTTTTGGATGCTTGTGTGTCTTTGTGTGCTTTCATGTTCAAAGTTTGCCCAGATAGTTTCCTGGCACGTCTCCAGTGGGCCCATTCCTCTCCACCATCCACCAACCGTCTCCTCCTTGCTCCAGCCCTCGGACCACATCCCCTCTGCTCACCAACAGCTCGTCCTGTTGCTCCTCAGTCAGTGCAGAGATGAGCAAAAATGAATAACAGACCCATAGCTACATCTGCTTCTTAATAATCTCAGTCTGTGTCTTTAAAAAGCTTGATTTATGTCCAGTTTTGACTTTGTGACTTGTTAAGGGTTTGACCAGGAGATGCAGTAGTGCTCATCTGTGCCTTGTAGTCATAGAGCAGGATATAGCACTATTCATCTGCCGTAGATGGAGGCAGCGCTCCCTCTACCTGGTAGCCTGGAACAAGTTCATATTCAGTATCTAACATCTCACCTGAAAGCAAAGTAAAAATAGGAAGTTACAAAATTCAAAATACTAGCTTTTCTTTGGAAGTCGTGTGCAGTGTTTGTGTGTTTGTTCAATTCATTTCCAATAAAAAACAACTAATCTTTCTTTTTTAAGTGTTTGTGTGTGACTTGTGTAGCCTCCTTTATTGGGATCTGAAGGATTCACTGTTGTGTCATGAAAATCTTTCCATCTTGAATGTTTAAATTTTGAAAACTACTATTTTTAAATGTTCACACACAAAAACACAATTTTTAAGCAGTTTTCCACACATGATTCACATCGCCAAAGGTTTAGGGTGTGTACAACATCGCGCCGATTTTTTCTTTTTCCATACGTCAGTGTAATCAGCCATTGTCTGATTCATATTCACATATCCGTGTAGAGGTAATAAAATCAATAGTACTGAGTGGGTGATTGCCACACTTACAATCTGAAAGTGACGCCAGTGGGGATCGTGAGATGTTAGGAGCAGCGGATCAGAGCACCTGTGTGATCCAGATAGGCAGCGACATAAAAAAAGTGACTTCAAATCACAATTGTTTCTTGTTATTGTAAAGTTGAATAAAAAAGAATGACTCTAAATTTATTACATTATTCATGGACCAGGAGGAGACCGCAGCTGTTTTGCACCACCCATTTGTTAGCCTTTACAAAAGATTTATGTAATACTTCATCAGTTCCCAAAAGAAAATTATATTGTTGCATAAATCGAGGGTGAATAAATAATAAACAATTAAATTAGTGCAAAAGCTGTTGAAAAAGTAGAAGTGTTGCAGAGAGAGAGAGAGAGAGAGAGAGAGAGAGAGAGATAGAGAGAGAGGGTTGTCTGATACCTCCATGATTGGTATGAATGTTCTGGGTCGTTGAACTTATAATTTTGCCACAACTGACCTGATGAAGTCAAATACAGCGCCGGCAGGTGACAGGGACGGACTGCTTCAGTTGACGGAAAATGAAAGACATCAGTTTATTATGTGGGGTGCAGAGATGCAGTAAAATGCCCCAGACTTACATCGTCAGTCCTCTTTCTTCCAGTCTTGGCTCTGTTTGCAGTCTCTGTTCAGTCTGTGTCGTAGTATTACTGGAGCTTCGGAAAAATCCGTCAGCTGCTTCCATTGGTAAACAACTTTGACCTCATCATAGTTCATCATGACAGCAGTTGTTGAAAAGGCCCAGAATAACCAGTAGGAATCCTTTAAATCAGCTGAGCATCCAAATTATCATAGAAGTTTTCATGTTTTTAATACAAAAAAACTGAACAGAAGATCTCAGGATGATACTGTCACAACATGACCAGAGCTACTGCAACAGGCTGCCTCCAAGTCATATCGTCCAAATGCAAATGTGTCATGTGTTGTCCCTCACGAGGCCACACCAGAACACTAAAATTCTCACATAGTCTAAAATATGTCATATGTTATTCATTTATCTCCTCTTGATCCTGTGCTTTTTTGAAGTATGAAGACATTGTAATCCACGGTAATGCCACAATGTTCCAGGGCCTTCCTCGCCTCCTCGTAAAGCTTGAGGAGAATAATCATGACCTAATAATGAGAATGTCTGAAAGTCATTTCAGCGCATACACGCACACACACACACCAGTATATTTAGTTTGATATCGTTCATGTTATTACATAATAGCATTGTTGAATATTACAGAATTGTTTGACCTGTTTTGGTAACTGTGATGGTATAGTCATCAGTAATTAACACCATAACAGCAAGGGGTCACAAAATACTGATAGTACACAATGCATTAAGTGCTCAAACATCAGAACAAATACTATAAACTCTCTCTGGAAGCAACAGGGCTCCAACTCTCCCTACCATTTATTGGAAGTGACCCTCTCAAAGTCAAGACTGTGGACTTCAAGGTCACTTTTCCTTCAGGCATCAGAACAGGCTTTTACCATTCATGTGGTTTCAGAGTCAGGTCTGAAGGAAGAGGGTTGTACAATCTAACTGCTTTCAAAATCTTGCTGACTCTTGACTGACTCGTTTTTCCAACATCTCCTACTCAAAATTTGAAACCAATGTTTCAGGTTCTTAAAGGGTCTCTTTTTAAAGTGGTTTTATTGTGATGGAAGACAAAATCCACTCTTTCTGTAAAAGGGCTATCAACATTTAATATGAATGCTTTAGATTCCCGTGTGAAACAGATGTGTTTGATATCATCTAAACTCTTTTTTTCCCCACAACTTTTCTTTCTAGTTGTCATTAATATCTAATGCAACTACAGCAGACCTTTTATGCATGAATTCCTCTTGCATGAACGTTTGGGTTTAGATGGTAAGAGTGTGTGTACTCAGTTGTGACCCTCTGAAACCATTCAAGTGTAAAGAATATGAAGGCCAAAGAAAATCATCTGCAGCAGTCAAAGAAAAGGAGTCTTGAGCGGATTGCATTGCTTTCACTCCAGCAGCAGTATTTCACAACCATTGCTTTCTCTGTATGGCGTAAGAGTGTGATATTTCCGAGAAAGGATGACAATCAATAACAGTATCTTTTAATGCTAAAGTGTCCCTTTGGGGCATTTTTCGATTTCTCTTTGCACTCACGCGTATAGAAAAAGCTGAAGTTCAACTAAAGGTTTACAGTCACAGTTGACTCTAGACATGCACAGCATTTGTCTGAAAACTGATGTGACGAAAGAATTTATTGCATTTTAAATATTTAAAGGTGTGAAAGCTTTGTTGAATTACAAATAATAAATGAGAGACTGAATGCAATAGTAAAAGACCAGGGAAGATTTTTAAAAAGTACATCAAGAGGAGATATAAAAGCATATACCTGTATTTCTAACAAAGACTTCTAAGTTTTTTAAGATTTCTATCCTTCATCCACAGATTTAGATATTCTTTACTTGATTTTTTTAAGGTTTTCTTTTTGAAAGTTAGTGAAGACCTTAAATGAGTAACTTAAAAAATAACAAAAACATGGAAATAACAGAAAAAAATTGGCATTTGAACAATCTGTTATTGCTTTGTGTTAGTTAGATAGAAAATATAAAATATATGTGTGTATACATATATATATATATATATATATATATATATATATATATATATATATATATATAAATATATATATAAAATCCAACTGTCAATTCCAGTTTTCAGATTTGAATTGTGTCACTTCCGAATGTTTGCCTTAGGTTTGGATATCTATCCAACACATGGCCCTCCAGGATTATAATGGATGTATCAGATGTCATGCACCTTTTTAAAGCCTGAGTGCATGACGCTGAGTACTGTCGTCCCATTTCTATGCCTGTTGCTCAGGGCTGTGTTCTCAGGCTTCCTTTACTCTTCCTGTCGTGGATTTTGGTTTCTGCTCTTTGGATAACTGTCCTAGGCAGCATTGTTGATTTAAAATAAAGAGCTTACTCCTGCCGCCTGGTCTCCTGCTTTTGCATCATACGCCTGCAAAGCTTGACAACCATTTTACGTTTGTGCGGCAGGGTTAGGGTTGCATTTCTCTGCAGGCATGCACAACTCAGCAACAAAAAGAATCTTGTTTTTTTCATAAACTACATATATATATATATATATATATATATATATATATATATATATATATATATATATATATATATATATATATATATACGTATATATATATATGTATATATATATATATAATATATATGTTTATACGTCAGCAATAACATAAAAGCTGTGATCTCTTCAGTTCTGAACAGTTTTTATCCTACCTTTGTCCTAACTCTTGTAGTTCCTGATTGTCTTCCAATTTTAACTTTATTTCTGTTGTTTATACAAGTAAAACATGCTGTCAGGTATCTGGCACGCATGTGCGTTATTTCAGACGACTATGAATGTGATGCAAAACACTATGAATGTTGACCCTTGAATCAGAGTTTTCGCTGTTGTAAACGTAGTGTCGGTGACGTGATGAGGTGATTATTCTCTTGAAATTCTTCCTAGGAACAATATGCAAATCCCCAAACTTAAAACTAATTAAGCATATATGAAATTAAAGTACCCTTGTTCTTTTGAAAGTTGCACTCTCAGATATTTATATTCATTCCCATCAGTTGCCTGTTTCTAATAAAAGTAATTAGTTAAAAGATGTTCCTTTTCTTTCAACACAAATTTCTCATTCATATTTTGCCTGTGTCCCAAGTTATACGGAACTTTTTTGCTACAGTGACATTTTTTTCCAAAAGACACATTCCTCACTTTCAACATAAATATATGCTTTATATTCTGACTTCTCATGGAACTGAGACTATAATTCTGCTGTTTTCACCGTAGACAAAAGTTAAGAAGCTCAAGACCAAGACCACTTATTCCCAAATTGCAAAGTACAATTTAAAGTGATGTTTCTGGGGAAAGGCAGCAAAAGAGAAGTTGTAGGTTCCATGTACGAAAAGAAAGGTCTTGGACACGCTATGGTTTCGAGTGGTGGAACTTGATGATAACATAAAGGGATTGAAAGGCGTGCTCTTGAACTGCTGAGATAGTCTGTGACAGAGAACGCTAGGCAAGGCAGAGGGAAACACAAAAGTAAGTGCACAGGGCTCATGGGTATTTCAAAATAGATCGTAATTGTGGAGAAGCATTCAGAGAAACAAGCTTTCATGTCTCTCACAGATACTCAACAGAAATGCCTCCTCTTTCCTTTATTGTCATGAGTCTCGAGTGGATGAAACTGAGCGGTGGAATGGAAACATTCACATTCGTTCACATTCACATTAGCATCGACTTAAAAGATTTAATAGATCAAAATAACATGTACTGAGTTACAAAAACCATATTTTGGCAAGTAATTAAAAAATGCTGAATATTGTAACTGAATACACCCACCAATGACAATTTGTGAAAGGACCTCAGTGGGTTGTTGAGGCAACAAACACAATCTTCATTGGGCAAAGCAGCACTGTTACAACATCAGACCTTCACTATCTCATCTTACAGCCTTTAAAAACTGACTCAAATTCAAAAATACTAGATTAATCCTCGAAGGGAAATTAATGTTGCAGTAGTTATAATTTCAGTGTCTTCAAAGACTGATTGTAGAGGTTTATTGCTGTGGACAGGAAGGACCCCCTGTAGCTGTCCTCTAACTGAAGACCCCCCATGCTGAATCACCAGGTTGTGAAGAGGATGCTCAGGGGTGTCCATGATGTTTTCCATTTGAAGATGATGAACATTAGACAAACATCTGACCAGTAAAGATATCAATGTATGCATTTATTCTGAGTTGGTTCTTTATATAAAGAAATATGTAGTGAGTTTTTTTTTTGCAATTCCATAGATTTTTTTAAAGATGGTTGGCATTTTAGAAGTTTCTATCATTTCTGAAATGTTACAGAAAGTTGTCAATTAAATAAAACAATATAAATAACTTGGCCTTAATCAGTTGCGCTTAGAATTGTCTCCATTTGGCACCAAGTGATACCTCTCTACTGAGTAAGCTTAACTGGTTCACTGTCAGAACATCACTTCACTTCACTCATCACTTCATTAAAAACAGTTTCCCAGTTCAGTAGGCGTATAGGCCTGTACGAAAAGCAAACATCTTTCTTTAAGCTATGTCAACAAAATGGACCACTCAATGTCTCACATGGGTCATCACAACGAAATTGATTTAATTAAATCCAGATTATTTTCAGATAGCATCCATTATTTGCTATATTGCAGATGGAAACAGATATTGCTTTTGTCCAGTTGCTTGTAAGACATTTCATCAAATACACAGTGTTCTGGACTCTGCTTCAGCACATAGGTTTTAATGAAAGTAACATTTCAATTTTTAGATGTACCACTGTCCTTAAAAGTCCCTTGGCGGATTGTTAATAGGCAGTATATGTTCTAAAAGGTTTGGATTTTTGCAATTTTTAATTAGGCTTCCTACTCTGTGCTCTTATTTTCTCTGGACTTGGAGCCCATTGTTCAGACAGTAAAACACTCACAGAGCCTCAAACCAATACGTTTTAAGAAAAAAAAACATTATTTATTCAAATGAAAATATTTCTATTTTTAGTGAAAGTTCACATCTGAAGTTTTTTGTAGATTTTCATGTTCATTTGTTATTTTTTTTCTTCAAAATTACAGTTAACACCATTTGGTTAATTAAGTGACCATTCAGTAACACTATAATAATGACCTTTTTGTTAAGAGTCAAGCACATTTATATGGTGTATCATTTTTACACCCTATCCTATAGCATCCTCTTGAAGAAACACTTAAAATGCCTTCTTAAACTATTACATGTCATATAAAGTATATCTAATAGGGAGTGGTGGCCTAGTCGACATTAAGACAGTGGTGGCCTAGTCGTTACAGTGGTGGGCTTGGGCGTGGAGGACCTAGGTTCAAGCCCAGGGCTGGCCACAATGGTAAATCACTGGGGGCCCCTGAGCAAGGCCCTTAACTCCCAATTGCTCCCCGGGGCGCTGCCCTGCTAGCAGCCCCACTGCTCACTAGTGAAACTAGTTGATGGGTTAAAAGCAGAGACTAATTTCGGTGTGCATCGTACATACAGCGTGTGCACGATGTCCACACTGACAATGAAAAGGAAAAAAAATAAAAAATAAAAAAAATAATATGTTTGGGACAGTTTTTACACCAACCGCTTTTTCTATAGGGCATAAAGTAAATTCATATTTAAATATTTTTCTGTATGCTTTTCTGTATGCTTAGATAAAAGATTTTTAAAAAATCATGTCATCTGCTTTTTCTTCACAGTCTGATTTTTTTAAATTTCACTCTAGATAAATGTGGTAAAACCATTTCTTTTCCACAGAGGTGTAATAATTGTGTATATTCTGTAAAAGCTTTTGTAGATATCCAGAGCTTGTAACAGTTTGTTTTATATAGGATATATTAGTAACAAAGCTATGATTCACTGGCTGAAATCTAATATATGCCTTTTTTTCTAATATATGTCTACCATCTAATAAATTTACCAAATTACATTATAAAAATCATTCAAAGATTTTTTATCATACCACATAAACTATAACAAATGAAATCAAGAGAACTGCCATTCTGTGATTATTGTAAAGTTTGGCAGTGCCCAAAGATAAATAGTTTTGGGAAAAATGTCTGTAGCATTATGAATGATATGACTAAGGGAGCCATCCCCGACTTAATTTGTTTTCCATTACTTAATTATACCTCCTACTTGGAGCCAAACATAAACTGTAACAGTTTATCACTTGCCAGTCTCTCAGCTGTGAAGCGTTTGTCATTAGAAACCTCCACTTCTATGGCCAATATGAGAGTAGCTCTCGTCATATCAACATATTGTACACATGGAACTTTCCACAGCATGAGTTATATAGTTTATTGCTCAAGATTAATGGATAAAATCAGTGTCTTATTTTAAATATTTGTGGCAATCTTTCTTGGTTTTGTTCTGCTCCTCCCCAGCGAACAGAGTCTGGTCTGGGTGTTTTTTAAACATCTCCAGGGGAGGTAAATCAGCAATATCTTACTTCTCCTCATAAATAATGTTCTTTAATATGACAGACCATAGTCTACATATGTGTTTTGGAGTCCATGCAACTGAAATGTGAATTTGCATTGTTCATGATGCAGTCATTGACAAAACGGATCAATCATGTATACGTTATACACACGTTAATAACTCTTACCACTGATTATGTATTTCAATTAATTATAGACTAGATTTGGGTTCCTAATACTAATGTCGCTTATTTATTCAGCAAGAGTAAATGTTTGCTATATTTATGACCCTCTTCAGTGACCCTGATTTCATAAACATCTGTTTTAGTTTGTATTCATATCATATCATCTCAGATCTCTGTGCAACTTCTACTAGAGGGCTAATTTAAAAAACATTGTTTTTCACAATCTTTCACTGTCACATTTCCTCTCCTTTCAGATCTGCCTGTTTTTGTTCTTGATGAGATCCAAATCCTCCAAGGTTTTTCTTTTGAATTCATGGCCAAGTGAAGTGTAACATAAATGCACAGCAACAAGTGGTCTCTGTGGCAGTTGAAGTCTACTGTGGCCCAGTGTGTCAGGTCAGAAAGCTGGCCTGACATATTTCTTCTTTGGCCGACTTTGGTGTCCTCCACACAGCGAGCTATCCAGCTCATTAATTCAACAATTTAATCAGATCAGTTTTAGGTATCGACTGATTACACCTGATTAGTTGGTACCTGATACTTGATACCTGATACTAGTACCCCAGGCATCAGAGCTAAAAAGTTGGATCAGTGCATTCTTGCAATGATAAATGGTTTAATTTTACATTTGTACATGTCTACCAAAAAATTCTTTTGGGAACAACTAAAACGAAAGCCTGCAGGCATTTAAACCAGAATTGAGAAGATACTGGAGTGTTTCTCTTGCTTTAGCTGTGCACATTCTGCATGAGGTAACACAAGGTGTAGAGATGTAAGGGATGGCCCATTAAATGATCTATGTTCGTTAAGAAAATCATGTAAACACTTTAATCAGAATATTGTCTTATTTACGGTAAGTTCAATATTTAGATTACTGTTGTCCATGTCAACGTACTTTACACATACAACTGTGAAAGTGTAAATCTACTCAGAAACCTGATGTTTTGTCCAAAATTTGGATTTAACCTAACTCAAAAAGCATTAACTTCTCACCTTAAATAAGAATAAGAATTGCCTTCAAATCATCATGGTATACTTAAGTAAACCAAACTTAATTAAGTAATTACTTAACTAGGGAGTCTTCAAAAGAGTACCCCACAACAGAAATGACCTCTCACCTCTCCCTGGTGGCACCCAATTCCAACATTTCTTACTGACACAACTCAACACATAGGAAAACCAGTGATACAAAAATAAACCATTTGGACAGAAAACCATCCACCTATCAAGGCTATGTGCACCTTTTTGCTGAATATCGTTTTGGGAAGTGGGTGGCTGTCTGGGGGTTTAAATTGTCTTCTGTACCTTCCACAAATATTTTACACTACTGGTGTGACTGCAGTCTTAATTGGCCTCTTGTGTTACAAATAAGTACATGAGTTTGAAAACTAAATGCACGTTGAGCAGGCTCACATGAGCGTGAAAGGTAATTTGTTGTTTGTCACATAAACAGTTGCCTTCGCAGGTGTTGAAACCTTGATTCTGACACCTGCGTATTTTCAGAATGTCTCTGTAAAGTCTGTTGTGTATTTACTTTCTATACTGGTGTTAAATGTGCATAATATTGGTATAAATTAGATTTATGCATGGCTGAAACTATTCTTATTCAATGTCATAATGGTCTTTGGGCTGAAAATAAATAATTCATTCAACAAATTAAAAATACTCAATCCTATTACCGATTAATTACAGTTGTGCTCAGAGTGTCGCAACACCAGACAAACATATTTAAACACACACTAACACTAACTCTTGCACTCTAATTTAAATATTGTTAGCAGGCAACAAAGCAGTTGATAAGCAGTATTTTAGCTGAAATAGCAAAATAGTTCAGAAAAGTTTAAGAGAAACCAGTAACCAGCTGTCATATGGGAGAAAAAAATCTCACCCAAAGATAGGGCCTCTATTTACTTTGTGTTAAGTCTAACAGGATGATGACAACACTGGATATAAACTGTCAAAACAGCTGCTAGTTAAAAACTTAAGGCCATTTAGCAATCTGCAACTGTTGTGACAAATGAATACACACCCTTTGTATAATATATTTAACCATGAGGTAACTATCTGGTCTAAGACTGAGTTCATCAGACTATCTTTAATAAAGATGTGAGAGAAGATTTCATTTCAAACAGTTGCATGCAAATAAGTCAAAACATACATCAGGTGTCTCGATGCAGAAATGAAAATGATTTTCAGATTCCACAGTAATTTGAATCTAACAGAACGATGAAGACTAAAACAATAACAAGTCACAGCATGTGTGTGCGTTAGCAGAGGAAGGAAATCAAGGACCAGACTGTACCTTCAGAAGGCCACAGAATATTTTATAAACAATATATGAGTCTGATCATAAGAGGTCACAGAATATGTCAAATCCAAGATATGCGTCTGACCACCGGTTAGGTCACAGATTTAATATTTTCCATCACACACACATCACCCAGGTCTGACAGCCTTTTTGTTTCCTAATCCCAGAGTAAAGGCAGCTTCAGAGTACTTGACTTGAAAGGCTGGCAGGTTGTCATGCTGTTCAGACTACACGACGTGCGGCCATGTAACTTACACCAGTGGTGGTTCTACCTACATGGCGTCTTGGGCACACCCCCACTCAGCATTCCCTCCCCTACTAAAACATAAAGCAACAACTACTGTTGTTACTGAAATGGTGGTGGTGCAGGCTGACTGACTCCCAGCAGACTCCTGCTTTAAGGGTCCTGAAGTGATTCACCATGGCTCCCAGCTCCTTCAGCTTATTTATTTAGCAGGAGCTGCAGAGCTGCTGGTGAACCTTTCCAATGGGACCACCGATTTAAAATGTCTTTCCGGTGCCTACATCGGAAATAACTGCTTGTTTAGATAACGCTCAGTTTGGACAACCTCCATTGGCTATGCCAGCTGCCAATCAAAAGACAATGTCCCTAATTTTCTCTTGTACAATTGTCATTGATATGAACTCTAGCCATGAAAATCGTAACCATCGTTTCAACTGGGACATAAATGTGTTTATTTGTGCTGCAAAGTTGGACATCTCAGTGGAGATAGACTCATTTTTGGAGTCTACAACTTTTCTTACTTCCTAGCTTCTGGCTTTATGCCTTCAGAAGATAGAATGTTGACGCTTTTATCTAAGCATACAGAAAAATATCTAAAATGCTACAAGAAGTAGCTGACCCTGAGTAGCTGACCAAGTTCTTTGTACGTAGATCCAACTCTAATTTAACTGTGTAACTGACTGGTATCAGTGGGTCACACACAGAACATGATCTGACAACAACTCAGTCAACCAGAGATTCTGTCCAGTCTCCAAACCACATGTTGTCAACACTTGGGATGAAACAGAAAATTGAAAATTAAAAATAAATAAATAAATAAATAATGAAGCTATGCAGTTTACACAATTATTTGTTGCATGTTGCTGCTTCTCTTTAATTGTTGCCTCCATGATGCAGACATACAACACAAGAAAAAATGTCTAAAAATGGGTTAAAACATTCTGGGTTAATGGTTTAATAAAATAAATAAATCTTGCATAACAGTTATTCATAAAACATAGTGGTACCTTTTATCATGGATCTTGCTTTAAACACTTTCCACTTAGTTGTTTGTCTACGTTTTTGACTTAGTTGAGCTAAATTTAGTTGTTCATCCAGTTAGGAAAAAAAGACAAAATGTGTGCACGTACATGGTTTCAGAGGCACAATCAAAGTAGTCAAAATAAAGGAAAGACTGCTGCAACACTAAAATAGGCATATTGTGTCATTTCTTGAAAGAAAATTTTACATTTTAGTGTGTTTATATATTGTTTGAGTGTTGCTTTCTGCATATCTAAGTGCTTTCATGTTTTTATTTTCTGTTTTTTTTTAAGTAGGACAAACTTCTCAAAACCTTGGTTTTATATTGTGTCTATTAGTGGAATAATATAGTCTGTATTTTATAGATTAAATGTCCCACTAAGCAGACAGCTAATAGTTTCCATGTTGATGTTGTGCAGTGCAAAATGCAAGGCAAAAAAAAAGAAAAAAATCCTGTTAAAGATTTTATCTTTCAGGGACAGGGGTAAACACAGTATCTTACTTCAGTGCAGACGTCTGGGCTTTGAAACTTAGCAGAGCTTTTACTTCCATGAAAAAATCGTTATATGATCAGTGGAAATGCTAAAATCCCCAAACCACATTCTTTTTTAATGGAATATAATGCTTTAAGTGGTGAACTATGACCATAAAAATATACATAAACTGTATCTAAGATACCAACCTTAAAATGTTTTGATAGAAGGAAAATGACATAAAAAGGATATGATTTTCCTTCTGAAAAATTAGATAAAAAGCATCTGATATTTCAGAAGGAAAATAACATAAAAAGCATCTCATTTTCTACAAGGAAAATAACATAAAATGCATATTATTTTCATTTTGTAAGTTTTTTTGTTTTTTTTTGTATCCAAAAACCCCTCTTCCAGTCTTCCAGACAGTAGAATGGTTTCTCTGAAAACGTTTCCCTTTTCATCCGAATAGCTTCGTCAGTTCGGACTGCTGATGGGGATTACAGGTTGTTATATGCCTTTGACTTCTTAAGGTGGATTACTTAGAAACTCATTCCTTAACAATCCAGTACTTGGCTGACGACCCGAAACTGGCACAGGTTAGTTGTGTTGCAGTCTGGTGATTGTTAGTTTTCTGAAACCCGCGTGCTCGTTCAATAGAGAAAAAAAAAACACCTTCTCTCAGTTACATTTTTTCTTTTTGGGGATTCAAAGCATGCTTGTACAAAGACCTTTCTGTTTGGCTGACAACCTCCAAGAGAAGACCATTTTGGAAATATGCATGAAGGTTTTTTACTGGCAAAAATGTAGATATATGAAAATAATATAACAAAATAAAATAATTGGCTAAATTGATGGAGAGGAACCATGGTTTAGACTTAGCCCTACGTTGATTGGTCCATCAATAGGGATCACACAGTTTTCACTCAGTTTTCACTCAGTTTTTCATCATGGACTTGACCTTGTACTCATGTAACCACTCCTGGGTTTATCCTCTTTGAAGCTGTTCTTGTGATAAGGCAACTACTTCAAGTAATTAACAATTTACATACGTAAGCATGCGTGACACTTTCAAATGAGAAATAATTTGCATGCATAGCCATGTGCGCAAGGTCACAAATTCGAGCTAATGTTTAGACCTTTCTATCTAAGTTTTAATTCTCTGTACATCATGCAAAGGCTAAAATACATTCCCAACATGATGGTGGCTGTTTGTGGCTCATTGTTCCATGGTGGCTTACATGAATAACTCTGGCCAGAAAGTCATTTTTGGCCTTTCCGGATCACTCCGTATGAATGAAAGAGGACATAGAACATAGAAGTGTACAGAAAACCAACCTATATGAACTAGTATCTTCTGTTTGAGTCTCATCACCATCTGGAGCACAAACTGGGAGTCATCAGAACACTGGCGCATCGGGTAAAACAGCTCTACAACTTCTAAAGGGACCAGATGGGAGAAAAGCAACATCCACACAGCCCTCCAGACTTGCAGATATCCTAGTTGGACCTTGGTCGAAGCTAGGAAGAGAAGCACATGGAAGACTGACCAGCAGAAAGGAAGGGAACAGGGAGGAACAATATTCTCATCCCATATGTTTCAGGTGTGTCAAGGAAACTCCGGCCAATTGTCAACACACACCACATTCCAGTTCATTTCAAACCCAGCACCGCACTGAGACTAAAACCGTCCCATCCTAAAGACAAAACACTGAGCGAGAAAAAGGGCAGTGTGGTCTACACCATCCAATGCATTGAAGAATGATCTGTACATTGGAGAAACCAAAAAGCAGCTCCACAAAAGGATGGCACAGCAAAGGAGAGCCACGTCATCAAGTCAAGACTCAGCGGTTCACCTTCATCTGAGAGACAGTGGACACCCCTTTGAAGACAACAATATATGCATTCTGGACAGAGTGAAGGAAGCCATCTATGTCAAAATGGAGAAGCCCTCTCTGAAAAGAGGTGGAAGTCTGAGACATTTTCTTTCTCCTACCTACAACATGGTCTTGGCCTTCCTGTCCAGGAAGCTTACACAACATTCACGCAAGCCACACAGGAACAGTGAGCCACTAATGACCACTATCACCAGACAGCAATACAACCAGTCTGCGCCAGTTTGGGTCAGCAAAAGTAGTGGATCATTAAGAAGTGAGTTTCTAAGTAATCCACCTAAAGAAGTAAATAGCGTATAACAACCTGTATTCCCCAACAGCGGTCAGAACTGATGAAACCAGTCTGATGAGTAGTTAAACGTCTGCAGAAAATTCTAAAGAAATTCAACTGTCCAGTTGCATTGAAGAAGAGGAATTTTTGGATATCGACATGACCCGGATGAATGAGAACCTTCACAGACATAATCCTTTTTTCGACTTTATGTATTTTAGTTCTGGTCTGTCTTAAATATCGCCCCTTGTCATTGGCTCTAGAGGCTGTGTCTGTTTATTGCCACATCCCTCCTCTGTTCTGAGTTACTCTGTTGTCTCTCTGCCCGTCATTCTGCTGTCTGCTCCTCATCTTGCCAGCCTTTATATTGCCATTTTGCTTTTTGTTTCTAGATATACTGCTGTTGCACTGATTTTTGCTAGTAATAAGGACTTTATTCTTCCTCCTGCTCCACTGGTCCCCTGCATATGGATCTTACTCCTGCAACCCTGACAAAAACTGCGATGTAAGAAACATTGGCTGTGGTTTCCAGTGTCAAGCGTAAACAAATACAAATAAAAGAGATTCTAATTGAAACAGGGTTAGCCAAGCCCTGCATGTTAGCAGTTTTTATTTGTGTTTTCTGAGCATACTAGAGTGTACATGAGTGTGTGCTTCCACGTCCCAGTGGGGCATCTGTTCCAACTCTCACTTTAAAAGCAATGAAAAATGGAACTCGTCATTCGCTGGCCTAGTTTTCCCCATACACACACACATACACACACACAAAGCCTTGTCATCAAGACAGGTACATTTCAAGTGATTTCTGATCTACACACAGACACATATACAAACACAGATACAAAAACAGTGGGGGGGTGGCTTTAATTGTTGCTGTGGGTCTGGTCATGTTTCTTTTTTTGCAGATTTTACATTTCTTCTGTGTTGGTGGGTATCCTAATTGTTTAATGATGTATATATGCACTCTAAGATGTGCATGTATGCATGCTTTTGTGCCAAACAGCCTTTGTGTATTATATATTAGTCTTTAATATAATAATTCATGCAAAGTGGCAGTTCACTGTGTATCCAGTCACATGCACTAATGTTATGCACTAAGTTCCTCTCTAGAAGCAAATCTGCCTTGCTCTACCTTTCATTGAATTTCATTGTGCGTGAATGCATCCCAAGTGTGTTGAGATTTTCAGCACCAACGATCTGTCATGACAATGAGACAACGTCCATGTAGGTAAATATCTCTGATTAAGTTAATGTGTCTGCTGTCAGCTGTCTTTCTACTTCATTCGGAAACATTAAAACTTTTGTAGGCATTAAAATTCTGTTTATCCATGCTGATGTGGAGTCTGGGGATGAGGGTGTTTGTGTGTTGACTTGCATGATCTGTTTGGAATCACAGTCAGCACAGATCCATCTTCCATAAAGAATCACATATGATGATCAGCACTAAAAAAGGGAACCATTTGTTGTTTAGAGCATCTAGTTCACCACATTTCTTTGTGTTTTAACTAGAGACTTTGGGAAATCACAAAAAATGTGTACTTGTACGGTGCAGGAGAAGGGCATCCATCCTCAGTCCTTAATGGTTTGGGAAAATAGGAACGTAAAGCTTTTAATCGAAGATCTCAATATTGAACATTCATCTTAATTAAAAAAAAAGGCAAAGAAGGACAAAAAAAAAAAACAATCAACATTTTAGGTCACAAAATTCAAATAAGTTGCAAAAATATTCAGTGCAAGGACATAGACATTTAGATATGCTTACTTAATTTTGGTTGTACTTATATGCATATATACTAAGGAACAGACCACAGTTAACACTTTTTGCAAACAGGAAGAATTGTATTTTTCCACCTGCTGCCACAATTCTAGGGATACTTTGTGACTGTCTGGTCCCTGACTACACATATTGAACAAAGCAAAAACCAGCACAAGACAAGCAAATTATAAAGCTTCATAAAAATGAAGAGCACCTATTTAACAGGGGGGAAAAAGGGGTATTTTTTCATTAAACGATTCTCCCATCTATATCTCTTTAACAAAAGAGGCATGTTAGTAAATTACTTGATTTGGGGCCATGATATAGATTGTTTCTTTTGTAAATAAACCCAGCACCAGAAAAATCATATTGATGAATCAACACCTCCATCAGAATGAACATCAGAATGTTCATACGAATTAAAACACAGTTTATCAAACAAACTACTTGTGTTTGTTGCAGTTTATCACCCATCTTGGTCCTTACTCAGAGTTTCCCTCTAAAGAGTTAAACATTCTCGAAGATATAGAAAAATATTGGCTGGATCTTGTCTTTATTTCTGTAGGAAACTCAAGTGGTCTCTTCTTCATACCCCTCACCCCAGAATTCCCTCCCAACTCATCTGACAATTTTAATAACCATAAGATTGAATCTACTACATAGTATATGTGGGGAAATTTTGTGGTTGAAAATGTTCATTAGAGATTATTTAAACAATAACAAAGAAACATCCCCATTGTTTTTATTTTTTTTGTCTGTTTGGTTGGTTTTTTTGTTAGCCTGTGACAATGGAAGGCAGCCACACATGGGTTGATTGACTTGTTGACAGTTCTATAGCGTTAATGCATACAACACTTTACAATATTAGGTTGCTTTACAGCACTATAAGAGTTTTAGCTCTTTGTCAGCTTATTCACAAATAAGATAAGAAAAGATGAGACAAGATACGATACGATACGACACGACACGACACGACACGACACGACACGACACGACACGACACGACACGATACGATACGATACGACATGATTACTAAGAAAATTGCTGGCATACCTTCTCCTGCCTCTTATCTGTCATGTAATGGCGCATCTTCAGACTATTTCTTTTTTTGTTGACCCCTCTGAGCTAGCAATAGTTTCATCTAAATCTCCAACACGTCTCATAGATAGCATACATTTTTTTGTAATCAGTCTGTCTTTATTGAACAGCTATGTGTTACTGGCTTTTAACTAAAACCTCTTCTCAAAAAATCCAGCCTTGCTTCAGGGTCAAATTATTCTTTCATACTATAGTTTCCAGTATTCCTTTTTTTTCTAAAGTTCTTGGGGGGTCAAACCAATTATATGACTACTTTTATAAAGAAATCTGTCTGAAGAGTATCATTTAGGATTTAAATGATAAAAACTAAATTGGAATTTGATATACTGTAATGTCAGGAACACAATACACAAAGGAGGTGCATTTTCAATAACAATGTATAATATTGGGTACAATGCTGATCTTAACATTACTGTCATTCTGTATTTGGAGACATAAGCAAAAGGTTCACACAGTAATTTCTGCTTCAGCTCACCCATACATGACTGATTCCATGTGATTGTCCTGGTTCTGGTCTATAATTAAAGACTTCCCAGGAGGTGGTGAGTGATGAATCTCACCCATGTCATGGGAGTAAACAATACAGCCATTAAATGTAGTTAATCTGTAGGTGTTGGACTAAAATGTAAAATATACATCAACTTTGACAAGAAAACAAATCTCATTTCTTTGTGTGCCAAATAAAAACACACTGATAGATTTTTTTGTTTAAATTCACAATTATATATCCTGCATTTGTTTTCCCATCATCCATTCTCTCTCGTCCTTCTGATTTCTTCTTTGTTTCTCAGTCTGTTTTCATCTTATGCATGTAATTTGAATCCTCTACCAGTCCTACTCTAACCCTGTTCATCTAACTGAAAGTGATAGGGCACAGCCGCATAGCGTGTAGGAACTGCCATGTTCCTCCCTGAAAATGGAACTGATGATATATTCATCACAGCACACAAAGAAATCCTGTGCTGTAGCGGGAGAGTCAGAGTATAATGCTGCTCAGCCACTTTTATATGATGGTGGGGAAGGCAGACAAACTGTACGTGTGAGCTGACAGTGTGTGAGTTCATTGAAAAGTCTGTTTCTTCAAATATGACATCTTTCATAAAAGCCTGTTGCATGATAGAACCAACAAAACAAAACTGGTCATACATACTCTGTCACATTTTTTTTTTTATATTTGTCATTATTATTATAATCTATTTCATTGTGCTTTGAAGATTAGAACAACGGCAGGCCAGTGAAATATACTTTTTATAATTTAAATTTTAGATAAATGATACTTTTGATCATCATTGTTCTGTTTTTAAACTGACAAATATTACTGTATACACAATAAATGTTGAAGTAAACCTTCAAAAGCTGCATACGCTTCTAACAGTGAAGCTTGAACAAATCTTGAATGCTGCTCCTCACTCCTAAGTTACCTTAGATAAGCAACAACTGCAGTGTTTCCCAGTCCTGGTCCTAGTGGGCCACTGCTCCTCATATCTTAGACGTTTCCCTGCTCGAAGACAACTGAAACCAATCAATTCCACAGGGTCCACTGGTTTCAATGAGTTATTATACAGCTCAGAAGATCTTTTTTTGTTTTAATTTTGGCCTCCTTTTATTCTGAAATGCTTTAAATATTTTTCTCCTAAAATTCACTCAGAGAAATAGATGTGATATAAGAAATAGCAGGGAGTCTTACGTGAAAAGTTATTGTAATAATCTAATTTCAGCTGGTCTAATGTTCCCTTTAACTTTTTATTTAATTGAGGAATTTGGGGGAAAACATGCAAACGTCTCACAGAAAGGCCTCTGCTGAAATTTAAACCTGGAATCTGGGATGCAACAGTGCAAACCACCAAGCCAAACCACCAAGCCATATAAACTTTTACAAACCTTTAGTAAAGGACATCCATCACAGAGTATATATATATATATATATATATATATATATATATATATAACTGGTAGAAAAATATAAATTTAATCAGAAAGTTTAATCAAATTTTACAGATGACTGTAAAGATTGTGTCTGCATCCTGAATCTTAAACAAGAAATTAAGAATCCTGGTAAAGAAGCACTGCAGTCCAGCTGTGGTTCAGTGTTGGTCCATAATAGACTTGGTTTTTATTTCTAGGTCTGAACATTTCCTCAAAGTTGTCAGATAAATTTTCAGCAATTGCTCATGTGTTTTGTTTTTGTTGTTTTTTTTAATTACCATTCTTGCCTCTGCTTTGTGAGCAGTGGACTACTGCTAGCATCAGCCTACTGCTTCAGCCTGGGGAGCAATTGGGCCTTGCTCAGGGGCCCCCAGTGATTTACCATTGTGGCCAGCCCTGGGCTTGAACGCCCAAGCCCACCACTGTAACGACTAGGCCACCACTGTCTTAATGTCTGGTATTGCTTTTGTCAGTGTCTTAGTTTCTCTGAAAACAGAATCCAGCTTAGACTCAATTCAGAATTACTAATCAGCCTAACATGCACATTATTGGACTGTGGGAGGAATCCAGACCACTTGAAGAAAACCTACACAAGCTTGCAGGCAACAAGCAAACTCCACACAGAAAGTTCCTAGCTTTGATTTGAACCAGAATATTCTATCTGTGAGGATACGGTGCGGATTTCCAAAGCCACCGAGCTGCCCCTTTCTGACATGGTTGTGCAAATTACAGACATGACTAAAGATTTGGGTTGGATAATTCTTTGACATCACAGTTATATTCCAATGATGTTGCTGATGTCAAAATTTTCAGGTAATTCCTCAACTCCAACCAACTCCTCCCATTTGTCATGGATGTCTGGGCCAGTTGTTTAAGTGAAGTTAAGATTTGTTGTACGTGAACCAGCGGTCAATTGGCTCGTATGGACTGTCTTTGGGCTGGATACCGTCACAGATGTAATGTCCTACCAGGAAACAAATCATTGTTTGTTTTCATAATAATCAGAAGCTTCAATACTTGTTAAGTCTATTAACTTTACTGCATCAGTCTGTTTTTTCTTACCTCGTTTGGTTTTCCCTAACTGGCTGATGGCGCTGACCAGACTTTAGCAGCTGCCACCCTGAGATAGATCACAGTTTCTGACAGATTGCTTTTCCAAAGCACTCAAATATACAGTTCACATGGCAGAATTAGCTTTTACAATACCTTCATGTTTGCTCTCTGCTAAGTCTTGTGTGTTTTCATCAGGTTGAACAACACCACCAAGTCCCTTTGCAGCAGGAGAGGTTCATCAATATTATCCAGATTAAAAGATAAAGTCATTCAAAACTGCTTTAGATGTAACATAATATCTCTTTTGTTCTCCATATTTACATGAATCTAACTTTTAACAGTCTCCTTATTACCTTTTTCTATATTTTCCAACAAAGGGTCATATCTAGATATTGTATGTAGGATACGATTGGATTAAGCACAAAGCACACTGATGTAGTTCTTCATTCTTGTTTTATAAAGTTGTTCTTCTTTCATTGTAATTTAACAAGCCATTTTTATACTAGATGTATTTAAGAAATACAGTGTATGTTATTCATATAACATTTGGGAAAACACACCTTGGTTTTCTTGTTTAACTTCTTTAATTATAGTTATATGTCTTAGACATATTTGTTGCTGTAACACAGCTTAGTTGGTGCATTTTAACAAGGCTGTAATGTGTGTATAACATAACCAAAAAACTCACGACTCAGAAGTTCATCAGAAAATAAATGTAATCACCTTTGACTTTCCTGAGTTCTGGCTAACTTGTGGTATAAAAAAGTCTTAAACCAGTGTGAATTTTTCTACCTTCATGTTCATTTTGACACAACTCATCTTTTTTACATGTATGATAACATGAAGAACAGGACACTTTAAAAGAACAGATTACCAGTATTCTTAAGTGATCTAAAAACTTTCTGGTAAACGTTGAATCTCACAAGTAACACAATCACAAACAAACAATGCTCGGAAGCACTCCACATCTTAAAAGCTTGTGGTTAACCAGAGGTTGTGCTAATGACAGAGAAAAACCTCAGCAAAGCCAGACCACAGTGAGAACACGGTTTTAGACTTAAATTTGACAGTTTGAAAACTACTCATGAGTTGAATTGTGACATATGTGATGTCTCTCACCTCAGCAGGTTTGTAAAAGCTGGAGTCAAGACTGACACCTTCCTTCTGCATTCGCAGTTGTAGTCCATCTCTTCTTCCCGCAGAGCATCATATAGACAAAAGTGTGTGTCAGACAATTATGGCCATAACCCCAACATGTCCACACGCACACACAAGCAGAAGTGGTGACTGTGCATGCCATGAGGCACAACAGCAGTGACATTTAAATAAATGAGGACTGGTGGATCCTTCCTTAAGATAATTTTCCAGCATCTGTTTAGTGGATCCTCCAGCAATCAACTCCAGAGAAAGGTAAAAAAGATAACCCCATATTCCATTGGCAAAATTTCTCCGCAAAGATTTAAGATTTATAATCACACAACTTTTGAACATAAAGCCCCTGGACATTTGTGCTTTAAGACCTAGTGAGTCTTTTAGCTGTACGGATTGGTCATTTCATTTATTTTTCAGTCAGTAACCCAAATTGTTTTGTTTTGACTCAAATTCAAAGTATTTTGTTAATTTCTAAAGTAAAAAATTAATTACGTCATTGTCAGAGCAAACCTTGCTTTCGTTGGTCATAGAGAACCGATAAGTGAAAGTAAGCTGTTAATGTCTGTCCCTTTGTTTTTTTATCATATATGATAAAGTTGTTAATCTCATTGATAAAGTCACTAATGTCATTAATGACATTAATAATGTGCTTGTGTCTATGTAAGGTGCCAAGTCATTCAGTAGCCCGTCTCCCCACTGAAGACTGCCATGGCACTAATTTGACACTCAATTCAGAAATTCAACTGCAAAAAAGACAAATGAGACAAAGGAAAAAGAGGATTCACAAATTAAGATGGTTTTAAAACTGATGGAAAGAGAGGAAAAGTATAACTGAGAAAAATTACAGAACTCTTGGTTGAAGATTTTGATTTGCTTTGTTACAGATTCTATGTTTTGGTTCTGAGATTTTGGATGCTTATTGTCAAATTTAAGATTTTGATTTGAAATAAACTGGGCGTGGAATGGACAGAGATGGTCAGAATTAATGTACAGCAAATGTACAAAATCTTGGTCTGGTTTAAATACAAATTTCAAGGACTCTTAAGCCTTGTAGAAATACGTAAAAAATGTTCTACTCTTGGTTTGTTTTGTTTGTCAAAGCTAGTAGACTTCGCAGTCTATGCACCAGTAGTACATCTGCAAGATGTTCCATGTCATAAACTTTGTGAATTGTCAGTAAGTTAACTATTAACAGAAAAAAAACTAGAGAATAATGATAATAACACAATTATGTAATATATTATTTAATATAATTACATCAATTATTCTCAAAGGCATCTTCACCTCCTGTTTTCATCCAATGACATGGTTAACATTCTAAGGAGCAAACAATCAGCGATTAGTCTTAGCCATGAACATTAACATGAAAGATTCTGTTTGCTTAATTACAAATCTTGATTGTAAATGCCTGGATGTTAAGATATTGGAGCTACATGGAATTTCATTCAACTTGCGGAATGAAGTGGTTGAGACATAATGTTGGTATGTACAGAGACTTTCAAATATCTAAACTCTTATTTTAACATAATATAACAGAGCTCTTTTGTCACAATAGAGTCCACTTCAAAACGAATAAAATGTAGCATGTTACAAAGCACTAATGTGCAGGATGCTGCAAGTATATATATATATATATATATATATATATATATATATATATATATATATATATATATATATATATATATATATATTGCTTCATATAAACTCACTTGTGATACAAAAAAATTCACCCCCCTTATCAGGTAAGTCATGATGTCCAGAAGGGTTCTGAAAATTCCTAGTTGCTGGTGCTGAAACGCCGTACCTAAATGGTTTTCCGGTGAAAAAAGATCTTTGAACTGAATTTTGGCTCAATTTCACTGGCTGGGGGTCTTGGGGAGATATGTCTCACAAATGTGCGTCCTGTCCAGACTGTCAGCTGGTCAGTCCAGAGCTATTCCAAGGGTGCCCCTTGTGGCCCCTCCCATTAATGGAGGCGATGTTTCGTGCATAAGGATAGATCTCATTTGGCTGTTCTGCCAGAGGGCACTGGGTTCATCCTTGTGCATTATCCAACACAGTAGCCCAAAATAATGTCTTTGTACAGCATTTCTGCAAAGATATCATACTGAGAATATAATAGGACTAGAATACATTTTTAGGAATATTGATCATGTTGTTAGAATTATTGAAACATATTATCCAAAGAGTTACATTTGAGGATCATCTGACCCAGTATTGTCTGCAATGCTCTGTTTTCTCATTTTCTGTCAGTCACAGCTGGCTAGGAGGACTAGGGAAATTCAAAAGATAAACAGGGTTAGCTTTAAATTTAAAAGGAAACATGGAAAAAAAGACACATTTATTGTGTCACTAATACATGTACAGAGCCCGACAAATGGTCTACAAGCAGGACCATAATAGTATCATGACATGATGCAATGATTGTGCTATTATGTCTCTTTTGTTACTTATTCAATTATAGTCCCAAAGTATTGACATCTATTGCCACCAGCAAGTTGTTTATTTATTTCACAAGTGGAGAGGTTTCAGTTAACTTGCTTTTTTTCTGCAGTCAAAGGTAACAGCAAGTGAGAGACATTAACATGATGGCTCTACACTCATGAACAAGTGTTTGTGTGTGTCAGTGCGGCAGGCTTTATTGCCAGCAGCACTGCTGCAAGAGGGAGAAGTGAGAGTAATAGTAGGAGCTCCTCCACGTTGCAAAGCAAAGTGACAAGGTTACCAGAGTGACTGGTCCTTCAAATTAAATGGCACAGGCCCAAACTGTCCTCCACCACCAGTGCCATTAAAGTGACACACAAGGAGGACTTTGTTATACAAGCTCTTCAGCCATCCTTTACTATCTTCCGTTGTGTATTAACAAGCTCAAGCTCACTGTATCTCAAGTTTATAGGCTTTTTAATAAAACTTTACAATAAAGTGTGCAAAATGTTGCTTAATTACCAGTAAACAAATGAGGAACTAACCGGTACTTAACCATTAGTTAATCATAAAGCAGTAAGGAGAGGAATATTAAGGTAATGCTTAGTTATTGTTGCTCAATTACTGTGAGACTAATGAGAAACCAAGTAGTGCTTAACCATTAGTTAATCATCAAGTACCTAAGTGGGCTTTAGGTAAGTAATTGGTAGTTAATGTTGCTGAATTACCTGGAAAGTAATTAAGAACTAACCAGTGGTCAACCATTAGTTAATCATTAAGTAGCTAAATGGTTTTTTAATAAGTAATATTAAGTTAATGTTGTTCAATAACTGGTCAACAAATGACGAAACAACCAGTACTTAATCATTAATTAAACCTCAAGTATTAAATTGGGTTTTGGTACAGTAATAATTAGTTAAGTTGTCAAAGTCAAAGTCAAAGTCAAGTTTATTGTCAATTCTACCACATGTAAGATACATACAGAGAATCAAAATGACGTTACTCTCAATCCCTTGGTGCTACACAATAAATAAAATTCAAACACAAAGTGCAAATTAAAAAGAAACAGCATGTTGTTGGGTTTAAGAGCCAAAGGCAATAAAATTACAGTAAAAGTTGCTTAATTAATGGGAAACAAATGATGAACTAACTACTACTTAACTATTTCTTAATCTTTAGGCTGTAGAGTATGTTTCCTGAAAGGTAATAACCATAAATAACTTCCTAACATTAGTTATTTAGGCGTTACCACAGAGAGGACTGGAAGATCCTACATCAATGAATCATTCGTAAAAATGTAGTTAATGATTATCTTCGAACTGATCATACTGATCTATCTCCTCATCAGTTATGAATTAATTATGAACCAAATTGTAAACAGTAATGTTTAATGGTAGAAAATTATAAATAATTCATAATTATTACTTTACAAAAGATACTGTCTCCATTTCCATCTTCAATAATGGTACATGCCTACCATACTACCATACTGACTACCTACTGATTAATGAATTAATAATTCTCTATTTGTTATTGCTTTTTGTGTACCCTGAAGCGCATCATACCAAGTACCTACTGACTAGTTAATCATTGTGTCGGTTTGTCACTGATGTGTACTAACACAAATCAATTTATACTCCATAGCTGCAAATTGGGAAATGTTTGTTTTTTGTTCTTTTTTTTACATTTTTGTTTTCTTTTTTAAAAAGGTATACTCATTTATTTCTACAGTACAGTCGGTCACAATTGTAATAAAATGATATAGGAAGAAACATTCAAAACATGTTGTGCGTTGTAATATTTATTTGCAAGGATAAACAAATGCACTTATAAAATAAACCTACTATTGAGCCCACTGCAGACATTGCTGTTCGAAACAATAATTCATTTATCTTGTTTGAAAAGACATGTTACTTGCGTAAATGTCTTGGCAGTGGTAAACAACTATTAAACAATAAAATTGTAAATGTGCCAAAGGAGAGATCCCCAAAATATGATCTTGGAGTCCTCGAGCCCTGAATGTTTTTGATGTTTCCCAGCTTCAATACATTTGATTCAAATCAATGGGTCATCAACAAACTTGTGCAGACCTTGGTGACAAGCTGGTGGTGATCCATTTATCTGAACTAGGTGTGCCTTTTTTGCTTTTCAAATTTACAACTGCTAATATATATCATGCAGCAAGACAACGAGTCCATTCTATGAATGTAAAGTGTTCCTATTAACTTTTCTTTTTGATTACTTCACAATCTCCGGATCTTTGTTTTATATGAGGCACACTCAGTATTCTATGCGTGAGCTTCTGTGGTGGAGTTAAAAAATGGTTGTGATTGACTGTAAAGTGAATATTACCACTTTCAACCAATTCATTCAAAAGTGCACCCTCCACTGATGTGTAATGATGGTGGTCCCTTGGCAAACATGATTCCTTTTCTTTCTTTCTTTTTGATTCCTAATAATTGGTGTCTGGTGATTTGGGCTGAGTTCTTTTTCCTTTCAGGAGAGGCATCTCCTCAAGGTCCTTCCAAGGCTTCCCTATTTATCTATCTATCTATCTATCTATCTATCTATCTATCTATCTATCTATCTATCTATCTATCTATCTATCTATCTATCTATCTATCTATCTATCTATCTATCTATCTATCTATCTATCTATCTATCTATCTATCTATCTATCTACCTATCTATCTATCTATCTATCTATCTATCTATCTATAAAAGCGTATATATCTGTGTATGTACAAAAAATAATGTTTGTTACTGAGGCTAATCTACATCACAGTAGGGGGATCTTTAATATTAGACACGATTCCATTACTGAGCCAAAGCCAAGACTACTGAGGATATCCCAGGCCACTTAATTCCCAATGTCACTTGCAGTACTTAACAGAGCTAATACTGGCTGCACTGGCAATGGATTTCTGGCTTCAATTTGTTTCTTATTGGTTCAGATCCGGTAAACATTTTAAATTTAGAAAGGCTTCGATAAATGTTATTGTACTTTTAATATTCTTGTGTGTGCATTTACATAATATAAACATAATAAATGTCTTGGATTTAGTCAAAAACCATTAAAACCACTGTGACATGATATGATGCTCTGCTAAAATTGCAGAGTGTAATTTAGTATTTAATCTTTTTAAATATTGGAAAAACCTGTTTTAAAAGAGCAACAGAGTTTTCATCATCACTTATTTGTTCAATACTCAATTATACTTAATCATAAGTTGAAATCATAAATTAAAGTGGTGCACATAACATCCCATCTTTTTTTTCATTCTACTTTATTTATTTTAACAAAAATAATTTGAATGGTAACCCTAAACCCCCAATTGGCAAAGAACTTTAAAAAAAAAAAAAATTAAAATTATGTAAGTGAAGTTAAATGAATTTTACTTCATTCAAGTGAATAAAGATGGTTCAATAATTACATGTATACAAACATAATTAATCAACAATCAACAGAATCAGCCCAATCTACTTAACACAATCTACAGCTCTAATTGCATCTTTCATTAGGCACAGCAACGTTTTTTTTTTTTTATAATTGATAATGTGATGGACACCACATATGACAGCTCCTCAACAACATTCCCTCAAAGGTCAGTCCTGTCAGCTTAATTTGTATTCTTCCCAAAGTTAAGAAGAACAGTTAACCTACCCATCTGAATTTAATTTCTCTGAAATGACAGATGGAATCTTTACTCCTTTTAAGTCCCCTTTTGATAATAAAGTAAATAAATAAATAAATAAGTTCTAAACTGTGTTAATTCTTTTTTTTTAACCTTGTTTTTTGTTTCTTATATTGTATAGGATATAATGATTGTTGGTATCAGGAACCTTTGTGACCAAACAATGTGTGGACCAAGAATCCTAACCTCTAACCTATCATGACCTGATATTGAACAGGTTTTCCTGTTAGGTAGTATTTCACAATGCAGATATAAAAGAGCATCGTTATAAATGGGTTTTTTTTCATCTATCAAATGCTAGTAAAAATATTGTATAAGTTTACGCTTAAATGTGAGAAATGCTAAATTCCCCTTTGAATCCCTAAAACGCTGACATGCCAAACAGAAGGTATTGATTGCAAAACCATAGCATCCAGGGGGGGGGTCGGCTCCCGGATGTGGCGTGGGGGTGGGGATCGGGTTGTCCGCTGCCGTCGTGGCTCCCTGGTCGGTGCGGTCCCGTGCGGCTCTGGCCGGGGGCCTCGCTGGGGCCGGCCCTGGTGTCCGGCCTGCGGCTGGGGGCGTGTTTCGGCCCTCTCGGGATGCTGGTGCCCCTTTGTGGGGGGAGTTCCTGATGGTGGGGCGTGGCTGGCGGCCTGGCTCCTGTGACTGCCTGGGACTCGCAAGCGGTGCGCCCCTAGGCCTGGTTACCTGCCTCCCCACCACCCCCTCTCTCATATTTGCAAAGAAAATATATATATATAAAAAAAAAAAAAAAAAAGTTATTTATATATGTAAAAAAAAAAAAAAAAAAAAAAAGAATTTCCAACTGAAAGAATAACGTGATTTCCCAGAGACCATCATATTCATTTTATGGGAACAATCAAATCCATAACTCTACACAGGCAGAGAAGCCAGTAGAAACAAGGAGGAGAAGCTACTTAGTGGGTTTTTGTGTTGTTGTGAGGTTGGCAACGCGTATATATATATATATATATATATATATATATATATATATATATATATATATATATATATATATGTGTGGCTTTTATTTGTTATTAAAATATGTTAAACTGCAACAGGAATAGATTTATTGATTTGGAGACACTGCATTGTTTCATACAAAAAACTATAGAGACGAGGTCTGCAGTATTTGTTTTGGCCAATTTCTTCTCAAATTTGACCCAAAGACATCTGGAATTTGGCACTGACCTGATTACTCTAATTCATTTCACGTGTACAGTGTATAATTTGTAATAATTATACAATTATAAGTCAACACCACATGTTTATTCTCATGTGTAAACTTAAAGATGTGAATTAGTGGCATTTTAAATACACTTTAACCTTTTAGATAACAAAAATATCTGTCCTCCTGTGGCTCTTGAAGAGCCTTGGACCTACACTTGTGCTTTTCTGTTTACGTTTTGCAACAGATCTTTTGCCCTGCTGTTTTGCCTCTTCTAACATATGACTACAAGGACACATTTTTTGTCCTTGTCTACTGTGCCATATGGATGGCCTGTACTTATGTGTTAAAACAAGAGGGAACTGTAACAAAATGACTGGTTTATCTCCCACAGTCACCTCCAGGCAAGATTTTGGTGTGTTGGCGTGCATGTGTCCAGGACAGGACACGCACATGTCCTAGTTTAGCTGAGGGAGTCACAAAGAGGAAAAGAGGAACTAAGTTACTGAGGAAGGAAGGTGGGAAAGCCTGAAATCATTATTATAACCTGCCAATGTACTTTGGGAACAAGATGTCTTTAAGGCAATCAAATACACTCATAGTCAAAAAATATTACATCTCCAGTCTTCACCCTCTCAGAATATAAACGCTGTGTGCATTCAGCTGTGTGTTATAATGAAGTGGCTTGTATGCGTTTTGTGAGAGCATTTATTTATGTAATTTATAGTCAATCAAAAATGATTTGATTGACAGTGTTTTGTCATTCAAATTGTACCACCAAAATATTTGAACAATTTTACTTAAAATTGTAAAAAGACAATTTGAAAAGAGGAGACAAAGTTCACACATGCACTTCACTGATTGAAAAAGAAAATCCCACAAATGAGTCAACATATCACTGTTCATGGAAGAGGAGGAAACATTCGATATGGTGATGGCAGATGAAGGGATGTTGGTCTTTTGGGTACCATGAACGCAGCTCAGACCCAACGGGAGAGTCAGCTTGTTAAGCATGATATATATTTGTAGTGTGGACTCCAAATTAAAGGAGTAGAAAGAGCTGTAGCTGTGATAAAGAAAGATAATAAAACAATGTTTTCGATGCATTACAGTTAGGTTCTAAAGCACAAATAAAAAACAGCCAATCGGTACAGTTTCATAGCAGATGGCAATATAACATTTATTCAATGATTTTTATTCTTGGACACATTCCTTTTTTCTATTTTTGTGTACATCTTTGAGCATTTGGGAGTATAGTTTGTGTGAGTGTCATTGCCAGAGTATCTAAAGGTTAAGGAAAAGCCGGGGCCCGATATGGAAGTAACTTCTTCCATCCCTGTTTGAATACATTGCAGAAAAAGTTTAGTCGACCTTCAGAGAAGAAAGTCTCACCTAAAACATTATGTAAATTTATCAAATTATGTGTCCACTGCTCATTAGACACAGCCATCCCATAATAACAACAGGACAGATTAACACACTCAAACCAGCCTTAATAAAGATCTGGTCTGTGGCAGGGAAAACGTTTTTAATTAACGATCAGATTTCAAAACACAACCTAAATTCTTTATTTTTAACAGAAACTTGGTTAAATCAAGATAATCATGCAGTAATTCTTCTAGAAACAACAGAATAAGAAAGGAGGTTTAGCTGCCCTGTTTAGTGACTCCCTTCAATGTAAGCAAATGTCTTATGACTCTATGCCTCATTTGAATATGTGTTCCTTCATTAGAAATCCTCGTCCCTTGTGTTGTTTTAAACATCTAAGTACCATGCAACCATCTTTGGTGATTTTGCTGGACTGCTGGCTGTTATCTGTGTTCATTTTGATTGTGTATTTGTTGTTGGGGATTTGAATATCCATGTTGATATCACTCAGGACATATGGGCAAAGGAAATGTGTTGTGTTCTTGATAATTTTGGACTGACTCAACATGTGATGGGAAAAAAAACACACAAAAAAGGACATTATCTTGAATTAATAATATCCAAAGGTTTGAACATCTGTAAGGTTATGGTGACAGATGTTGCCCTGTCTGACCATTCAGTTAATGAGCTTATGGATAAATTTGCTGTTAAAAGTATTTGTATTAATTATACCATTGCTCCTACCAAGGTAAAGATAATCACTACTAACAAGAAACCTCCATGAAGAAATGCTGCACGGGTCAGTTTGACAAAATAGTGTCGAAAAGCTAAACGCAGGTGGCAGAAAACTTGATTAAAGGTTCATTATGACATCTATAAAGAGAGACTGAGCATATATAATACGGAGCTGAGGGATGCAAGGCAATCACATTTTTCTGATATCATTGTCAAAAACCACAATAAAGCACACACTTTATTCACTACTGTTGACAGACTAACAAATCCCCCTGAGTCAGTGGACCCTGAACTTCTCTGCAATTAAGTTTGCCTCTTTCTTTACTGACAAAATTCAGAAAATCAGACAGTCGGTCAGTGCTCCTATGCTAGACACATTAGTGTCCAATGACAGAAATCATGACACAATTCTGTCCAGTCACCCATAAGAACCTGGATGACGTCGTACATCACGTGATTTCCACCACTTGCTGCCTTGATACTCTGCTAACAGGGTTTTTTAAGAGTGTTGCACATAGTATGGCCTCAGATCTGCTAGACATTATAAATACACGTCTACTTTCAACTATCTTTCCTCAGCACCTTAAAACAGCCGTCATTAAGCCCAGCCATTGAGAACAGTCTAGAGAGGTCACTTATGAACAGCTATGGGCCTGTATCAAACCTCCACCTTCTTAGTAAAATCATAAAAAAAGCTGTTTTTCAATAGGTGTATAACCTCCTAACACTAAATGACTGTATTGATGTTTTCTACATCACAGTACTGAGACAAGTCTGGCAAAAGTCTTTATGACATCCGTTCCAATACTGATAGTCTTACTGGATCTCAGTACTGCATTCGACAAGTTGACCATAACATCTTGATAGACCGGATGAAGAACTGTGTGGGACTTTCTGGCACAGCCTGGTTGGAGTCCTATCTAAAGAACAGGGACTGTTTTGTGTCTTTAGGTAACTACAAACATAGCTAACAAAAGAAAAACTTGTCCATGTGTTTATCTTCAGTAGACTGGACTACTGTAACGCTGTTCTCACAGATCTCCCAAAACAATCCATCAAACAGCTGCAGTTAGTTCAGAACGCTGCTGCCTAAGTCCTCACTAAGACCAGAGACTGGACCATTTAACTCCAGTTCTTACTCCTGCTGTTGGTTTATACATCTCTGAATGGTCTCGGGCCAATATACATCTCCAATCTCCTGGTCCATTATGAACCAACCAGAACCCTCAAGTCCTCAGGATCACACCTACTTTCTGTACCAAGTTAAAACCAGTCACATTTATTGTCAATTCTGCCACATGTGAGGTTCATACAGAGAATCGAAATTACGTTACTCTCAAACCTTCGGTACTACACAATAAATAAATTACTCTCTAAATACAAAGTGCAAATCTAAAATCTAAAAAAAAGAAGCATAATAAAATGACGCTGGGTTTAAGAAACAAGGGCAATACAATTACAATAAAAACAATAAAATGGCAGTATGATGATATTATATATATATATTGATACTCTGCTAACAGGGTTTTTTAAGAGTGTTGCACATAGTATGGCCTCAGATCTGCTAGACATTATAAATACACGTCTACTTTCAACTATCTTTCCTCAGCACCTTAAAACAGCCGTCATTAAGCCCAGCCATTGAGAACAGTCTAGAGAGGTCACTTATGAACAGCTATGGGCCTGTATCAAACCTCCACCTTCTTAGTAAAATCATAAAAAAAGCTGTTTTTCAATAGGTGTATAACCTCCTAACACTAAATGACTGTATTGATGTTTTCTACATCACAGTACTGAGACAAGTCTGGCAAAAGTCTTTATGACATCCGTTCCAATACTGATAGTCTTACTGGATCTCAGTACTGCATTCGACACGTTGACCATAACATCTTGATAGACCGGATGAAGAACTGTGTGGGACTTTCTGGCACAGCCTGGTTGGAGTCCTATCTAAAGAACAGGGACTGTTTTGTGTCTTTAGGTAACTACAAACATAGCTAACAAAAGAAAAACTTGTCCATGTGTTTATCTTCAGTAGACTGGACTACTGTAACGCTGTTCTCACGGATCTCCCAAAACAATCCATCAAACAGCTGCAGTTAGTTCAGAACGCTGCTGCCTAAGTCCTCACTAAGACCAGAGACTGGACCATTTAACTCCAGTTCTTACTCCTGCTGTTGGTTTATACATCTCTGAATGGTCTCGGGCCAATATACATCTCCAATCTCCTGGTCCATTATGAACCAACCAGAACCCTCAAGTCCTCAGGATCACACCTACTTTCTGTACCAAGTTAAAACCAGTCACATTTATTGTCAATTCTGCCACATGTGAGGTTCATACAGAGAATCGAAATTACGTTACTCTCAAACCTTCGGTACTACACAATAAATAAATTACTCTCTAAATACAAAGTGCAAATCTAAAATCTAAAAAAAAGAAGCATAATAAAATGACGCTGGGTTTAAGAAACAAGGGCAATACAATTACAATAAAAACAATAAAATGGCAGTATGATGATAGACATTATTGTTAATGATGAACTGTATTGTAATAACGACAGTGAAATGTATAAACAGTTTTTAAATGTGTGTGATTGCCCTGCAGATCTGGTT
Organism: Xenentodon cancila; assembly: GCA_014839995.1. Classification (NCBI taxonomy): domain Eukaryota; kingdom Metazoa; phylum Chordata; class Actinopteri; order Beloniformes; family Belonidae; genus Xenentodon; species Xenentodon cancila. Next base: position 17,987,652 of record CM026210.1, on the reverse strand, counting down.
AAAGTAAACATCCACACAACCAAACAGTGAGACAGTGTTTAGCTTTTTCCTCGCCCGTGGAACAAAGTCCCAGAATGCATCAGGGCTGCTGAAACTCTCAGCTGATTTGAGTCAAGGTTGAAAACCTTTTTATTTACTGCATTTCAGTAATCCACCATAATGCACTGCAGCCTTGATATCTTGCATCTCATGTGTTTAATTATTTTTAATTGATGTCTGTCTGTCTTTAATTACTGTTTTTAAGCAGGCACCTTTCTGACTGGTACTGTTAAGCTTGAGTTTCAAAACCTAATTATATTTTAACTCCTGTAAATTCTGTTTGGGTTCGAGTCCCTCAGGTTCGAGTCCTCTAAATTCTGTTTGGGTTCGAGTCCTCTAAATTCTGTTTGGGTTCGAGTCCCTCAGCTTCTAGTCCTCTAAATTCTGTTTAGGTTCGAGTCCCTCAGGTTTGAATCTTGTAAAATCTACTTGGGTTGGAGTCCCATGTAGTTTGAGTCCAGATAAATGCCAACATATTGAGTGTTTTTTTGTACAAAATGTTGTTTTTGTATTGTTTTATTTTGATTTAATTTATTGCTTTTTGTTTAACATTTTATTTCTACTATGTGATGTTTCAAAGTGCTTTAAAGAGACATAAAAATCATCTTGTTGTTGAAGTCTGTTATACAAATAAACTTGCCTTGCCTTTAACATCACACTGTGGATTTATCACACAACCTCAAAAGCCAGGAAAACAAGGTAAATGTATGTTGTAGTATTCCTATGGAAAAGGTTGAGAAGATGAATTCTTTTTTTTTTTTTGGTGCTACTTCACAGAGGAGGCTCAGAATCCTACTGGGGTTGCAAAAATACAAAAAACAGCAGTTGATCCGTAAACATTTTGTGCTGCAAACCATTTCACTTCAATACATCTAAAAAAAAAAAAAAAAGTTTAACTAAATATCACATAAACAAAGCTACAACTGTGGGCAACTATGGATTTAAAAGCAGTTTGGCATTGGTATTTTTAGATTTTCAATGTTTTGGCTGCAGACGTTTGCTGAATCAGTCAGCATTTTACCTAACTTCCAACATGCACATCTTCTACACACACCATGCATTATGGATGGAGGGTTGTGGCGATATGTAAATAAATAATATCCAATTATAAATAGGACATGCACATATACACATGTACACATACCCATATTCATGTATTAATACATATATATATATATATATATATATATATATATATATATATATATATATATATATATATATATATATATATATATATATATATAAATAAAAGGGTGGCCCTCTCTGGGTAGGAGGAGATGTCTTGCCTCAAGGGATTGGTGCAGCGTCTGCAGTCATGTAGTTGATGTACCGGACCATCGTGGTTAAGAAAGAGCTCAGAGTTGCAAGGTGCAGTTCTCGATTTACCGGTCAATCACCCTCACCTATGGACTTGAACTTTGGGTAATGACTTTAGGAATTCGACCAATCAGAAAACAGGGAAGCCAAATCTGCTCATTTTCAAGAATATTCTATAGGTCTGATTTTCCATCGTAATACTTACAAAATTATTACAGACTTTTGAAGTTATGCTGGGCAAAAAGGTATTGTAGAGATACTAGAGACTGAAGCATTAAGCAAAGTTCATTAAAGGTACAACATTTAAGGACACCTCACTGTTTTCAGTGCAGCGACTACTGTGCCAAAGATCGACTTGAGCAACACATCTGTGGAGTTAATATTTGCTAATCACATTACTAATTCTAAATATTATTCAGCAAATGTCTAAATGTATAGTTCCTTACCGGGGGGCTTTTTACTGTGAAATGTGTTGCTGTGGTAGTATGATAAATGTTACTTTGGCAAATGCACTATAAACTTTTTGGTAATAATTAAAATCAATTCAATTCATTTTTATTTATATAGCGTCTATTACAACACAAGTTGTCTCTAGGCGCTTTCCAGAGACCCAGAACATGACCCCCGAGCAATTATTACATAAACAGCGGCAGGTAAAAACTCCCCTAGTGGAAGAAAAACCTTAAGCCAAACAGTGGCAGGAAAAACTCCCTTTAAGAGGGAAGAAACCTTGAGCAGGACCTGGCTCATGAGGGGGGACCCTCCTGCCGAAGGCCAGCCGGGTAGAGCAAGAAATAAGAAAGAATAGAGACATAGAGACACCGTCAAAGGTACAAGACAGGATACATTAGTAACTATCATTGGTAGTCCAATTAGACTTCTGTGTATATGGGTGATATATGGATAGACGGTGATCCAAGGGGATGAGGACTGCAGGTCGGGATGTCAGCAAGTATCCAACAGACATCCATACAGACAGGTGAAGGCAGACACTGGGATGGTCAGAGGTGGAACTGCAGGTCAGCAAGCAGCTCCTGAGACTCTGGTCCGCAGGACATGCAAAGAAGAGGAAAAGAAGGGCCAGACAAGCACAAAAAACTACAAGAACAATGGACCACAATTAAGTTTATGGGATATTGTTAATAAATGAGGGTTGAGGTGAAGAAGAGACAGAGAAGACAAAGAGAAACAGAGAAGGTGAAAGGCACCACGCAGTGGATCATGTTGGTGACCCCCTGCAGCATAGGCCTATAGCAGCATATCTACACCGAAGCTATTTTTAAAATGAGCTGCTCTAATCTGGTCCTGTAGCTGCAGCTTTGACTACTGGCCCTGACACATTAAGGTACTAAATATACACTAACTATATGCTTTATTAAACAGAAATGTTTTAAGTTTAGTTTTAAAGCTGGAGGTGGTATCAGCCTCCTTAACTCAAACTGGAAGTTGGTTCCATAGTGATGGTGCCTGATAACAGAAAGCCCGTCCTCCAAATCTACATTTCGATACTCTAGGAACTACGAGTAAACCTGCACCCTGAGAACGGAGAGCTCTATTAGGAACGTACGGTACTATCAGGTCTTGCAAATATCGTGGCGCTAGGCCATTTTGGACTTTATATGCCAGTAATAAAATTTTGAATTTGATTCTAAATTTTACGGGGAGCCAATGGAGGGAAGCTAAAAGTGGAGAGACATGGTCTCTCTTGTTGATTCCTGTCAGCACTCGCGCTGCTGCATTTTGGATCAGCTGGAGGCTGTTCAGAGAATTTCTTGGACATCCAGCCAACAACACGTTACAGTAATCTAGTCTAGAAGATACGAACGCATGAATTAGTTTTTCGGCATCACTCGGCGAGAGGATGCTCCTAATCTTGGCGATATTACGGAGGTGGAAAAACGCAGTTTTACAAACCTGATTAATATGCTGTTTAAATGACAAATCCTGATCGAATATAACGCCAAGGTTTCGCACAGTTTTACTGGAGGCCATCGCAAGACCATCTAATCCCTTCCTAAGCTGTTTGGGACCACAAACAACAACTTCTGTTTTATCAGAATTTAGTAGCAAAAAATTTCTGGACATCCAGTCCTTGATGTCCTTAATACACATCTGAAGTTTGTCTAATGGTTCTGTTTCATCTGGCTTCATAGACAGATACAGCTGCGTATCATCAGCATAACAATGAAAATTAATGCCGTGGTTCCGGATAATACTTCCCAAGGGCTGCATGTATAAACTGAACAAGATTGGCCCTAGCACTGAACCCTGCGGGACACCATAGCAGACCCTTGTCTGTACGGAAGAAACCTCATGAACATGAACAAACTGGAATCTATCAGACAGATATGATTTAAACCAATCTAGAGCTGTCCCTTTAATCCCAACAACATACTCTAGCCTCTGCAGTAAAATGCTGTGATCTATAGTATCAAAAGCAGCGCTGAGGTCCAGCAGAACCAGTATGGACACTAACCCATTATCTGAGGCCATAAGAAGGTCATTCAAGACTCGAACCAGTGCTGTTTCTGTGCTATGATGCATTCTGAACCCTGACTGAAAAATTTCAAATAGATCATTTCTATACAAATGCTCACACAGCTGGCTTGCAACTACCCTTTCCAGAATTTTAGAGACAAATGGAAGGTTGGAAATTGGTCTATAGTTAGCTAAAATGTCTGGGTCAAGAGAGGGTTTTTTAGGTAATGGTTTGATTACTGCGACTTTAAAAGCCTGTGGCACATATCCTAAGACTAGCGACAAGTTGATCTGTTCCAGTATTGTCGGTCCAATAAGAGAGAAAACATTTTTAAGTAGTCGAGTTGGGATTGGGTCTAACAGACACGTGGATGATTTAGATCCATTGACGACTGAGGTCAGCTCAGAGAGGTCAACAGGAACAAAACAGTCTGGAGTCAGGTCAGAGCATAAGGGAGTCGCCGAGGTTGAAGAAATGCCCACAGCCACTGCCGGGAGGGCCTGGCCGATTTTCTCTCTAATTCTGACAATTTTATTGCTAAAGAAGCTCATAAAGTCTTCACTACTGAGAGCTGCAGGGATGCACGGCTCAACAGAGTTGTGGCTCTTTGTCAGCCTGGCTACAGTGCTGAACAGAAAAACGTGGGTTATTTTTATTATCCTCTATTAACACTGAATAATAGGCTGTTCTAGCTTTGCGAAGTCAACGTCTGCAGAGGTCACAGCCCTCAACTGCTTCACTATGTTCCACTGTAAGAAGATGAAGAGCAATGGCCTCCCTAAATTTAGTGATAGCTTTATCGGATAGACACCTGCTAAAGTAATTCCTCCTATTATGCCTAACGTTGACAATGTTGAATTCAAACGTTATTAAATAGTGGTCGGATAGGAGGGAGTTTACATGTGACACTAACAGATTATCAAGTTCTACACCGTAGACGAGGACCACATCAAGAGTATGATTAAGACAATGCGTCGCTTCGTTAACTTTTTGTAAAATCCCCATCGATTCTAGAAGAGAATCAAAAGCCAACTTAAGACTGTCGTTGTCAACATCCATATGAATGTTAAAGTCGCCCACTATGATGACTTTATCTGTACTGATCAATAAACTAGATAAGAAATCTGAGAACTCAGACAGAAACTCCAGATAAGCTCCAGCAGGAGGCCGGTAAACTACCACCAACTACCACCAATACTTTAGCTGCATGTAATGGATATAAGAAAGTCAATATTAATTAGGTAAAAAGTAAATAATATATTGCTTGAACTACTGTTTGTTCTATCAAAATCATTATATATTGTCATGCTAAAGGTGGATGCTGTAATGCGACCAGAACATTCATTTACATGTGTTTCATGACACTTTAGCTCCATGTTCATAAGTGAAATTTTTATTTAACCACAGTAGCAAAGCACTTTTGTTGAAGGTTGGATCTTTTAGGTTTGCCAAATACATGTAAAGGGAACAGGTTCCTAGAGGGCAACGCCCAAGCGTCAGAGAAAACCATTCTTTGTTTTTAAATACTCACTCAGGCATAGCACTCTCAAAGTTTTTGCTTCCAAAGAAATAACCAAAGGAAATCCACCAGTGTGCTTCAGCATTAAAATTACCTTTTCTTTTCTTTTTTTTTTATTAACAACATCCACAACTCCCTTGAAAGCTAAAAATACTCTGAAGTACAGAGTACTAATAGTGTCATTCATGGGAGGAACTATAAAGCTTTCTGTTCCACAAGAACTAAAGCTGCAATGACATCAAATGACAAAAACCTCTACAATACTTGACATCTCAAAGCAAGCAGTGGGTGTCTTTTGAACCAGTTTGAGGGATTTAAAACCGTGCAGTGATTTTATAGATCTTGTGCGCAGAATAAGCTGTATAAAATATAAACAAATTGATTCAAAATATGTAAATAACATGAGTCTGACTCAAGTAATTTGCTCTTGAGGAAGGCGGTCTAATTTGCTCATTTATTTTTCTCATCCTGAATTTGACCTGTCACACTGTGATTTACAAGCTGCTACAACCTCCAGGCTTCCAACCAGAAGTAAAATGTAAATATGGGACTGCCAACACGAATGTGCTGCAGCATAATGATGTATAGTTTACTGTAATTACTATTTTCTTTGTTTAGTGTTAAGGGATATGTGACATATTCATTATGGTACTACCATTTATAACACCAAATATTTGCATTGATGGTCAGTAGTGATTAAGAAAGCTTAGGCAGGTTTGTTTGCTCAACTGCTCCCTAAGTATGAAAATATGTCCTGTATGACACATTTAAAAGATGTTTTCTCACCTCTCTGTATCTGTTTCTGTCCTCTATCCTCTTTCAGAGCACAGTACGCCCTAGGGGCTAATTTTTATGATAACTCTTAGATCATAGTCATTGACACACATTCATATAAAGTGTGCAGTGGCACACACACAAACACACACAAACACACACACACATGCATGAAGGTATATACAGATTTACAGGGGCTCTAAGTAACTGTTCATAAATCAGCCTTCAATAAGAAAGGAGTGGTGAACACATAATGAGAAGGATGTGCAGGATATGTGACATCAGTACTGAGTGCATTAAATGAACATTTGGAGATTTCTGGCAGCATATTTAACAGTACGAAGAGAAGATCACCAGATGCCTCCAGTATGATAACAGAAAATAAGTTCCTCCACAATAGCCTGCAGAACAAGAGAAGCCGTGTTAAGTTTGCGGGCCTTTCGTGTTCACATGTCTTTGTAAGTTCAGATTTTCTTTAGGATAGAGGGATTTGTGATAGCTACTCCAGTTCCTTTACTTTGTTGTCCTCAACCCACTTTGCAACTAATTTAGAGTTATTCTTGCGCTCACTGTCCGTTGAAGACCCATCCATTCCCAAACCCGATATCTTGACATTTTGTTTCTGTGTATTCACTTGACCTCTTTTCTTCATATTGCAATTTATTTTGTGAAGTGTACCTGTCTCTCCTGCAGAAAAGCAGCCTTACAATATGTGGACACCCATGTACTTTACTGTTGCAATGGTGCTGTGAGGACTGCAACCCTTTTGTACTACAAACAGATCAGCAAACAGTTACAATATGTTATTCTTATCACAGGCAGCATTTTCAAAAAATGCCCCCTTTCAAGCTGCAGTCTGTGATTCTTGGAACAGTAGCTTTCCCTCTCTGTGTTACAGCATACATCCATACAGAATGTCTTATTGTGGAGAATGATACTCTTTTCCAGGTTTAAGCCAGCTTCTTTACAAACAGTTGTTCTAAGTTTCATTTACATATTTTCCATAGAGGAAGTTCATCCACGGGACACACTTTCTGAGAGGTATGATAGCTGTTTTCATCCACGGTGTTTATAATTGTGTATTATTGACTGAACCGATAAATGTGGGAGCTTCAGGCATCCAGCACCAGAGGATGAAAAAGATGTTTTGGATGATTTTCAATTGATTTTCCCATAATGTCGTGCAGTCAGATCATTGTGTTTGAAGATACACCTCAAATTATATTCACCACTCTACTGGTGTAAGTGAGCCTATTAGATGCTTCTATATGTGGAAACTGTTTAAAGCTATATTTAAGTTTACATACACTACAAAAAAATCTCTATCTGTGTTCCAGCATTTAAAAAAAGGGAAATTCTGGACGTTTCCTCAACTTCTCTGATAGAAAGGTTTATGTATTTTCTTCAAAACTATATATACACTTCTACATGCAACTGTGTATTGAATGTATAGAGCATTATTTATGGTTCTACATAGAAAACTATGCACATAGCCTAATTATGATAAATTAATCGTTGACATTCGCTATGTTTGTCTGTCGTTGTTTGTTCTGCTCTGTGATTCAACACAAATTCTAGGTGGCATTTTAAGTTACTTTAGTACTGCATTACTTTATATATATATATATATATATATATATATATATATATATATATATATATATATATATATATAGTGATGCAGTACTAAAGTAACTTCAAATTATTTTACTGCTAAATTTGATAAATTCACATCCAGATAGACATTCAAATCCAACTACACATTTTCATAGTTAACTCATCATTATTTGCAGTTAATCTTGCAAATATATTTTTTAAATGTCCTGATTAAAAAGATATTTCTCAATTTGCAAAAGGAACAAACAATTGTCCTTGCTTTAAAAAAATGTTTGTTGTTATATTATCATATGTGAAAAACAAGTCCTAAAAGTCTAAAAAGGGCAAACTTTGGTCCAGCAAGCAACAACCGATGTTGATCTGAGTTATTCTATCACAGAATGATGTCCAATTGCATATCCCCTGTTTTTAAGCAGTTTTAAACATATTTAAAGCCCAGTTCAAAGCAATTGCTTTGGTTTTTTTCAATTTCACATGTATGACAATTTCTAGTGTTTTTAAATACATCGAGTAAATTTATTTAAAGAAATATGTTTAGTTACAATATCTCAGCCTTTTGATTAAAAGTCAGCTAATGATATAAATGAAAGAGACGCAGTTTAAAAACTTAGAAATACATAAAGAACAGTCGAAAAAGCTGCAACAGACAGCCGCTACCAAGAGCAGCACTAACCTAGAACGAAAAGCGTTGTTTGCATTTAACGTGGACAGCATCATTTTTGTCCAGGCCAGTTTTGTTAGTTGTTGTGGTTGTTTTTTTTGTTTTTTGTCTTTTGTTAACTTTGATTCTGTTCAATCACAATTCAATGTTGGGTTTTCATTATTTAATGTTCAGCTAATTATTAACGTCACTACTTTTGTTATTTTAGTGACCAGCATGAGTTTTTCTATCTTTAATGGAAGAGTACCAACGCATTTTTCCATCAGTGTGCATTCTCGATTAAACACAAAGGTAATGTCTTTAAATTACAGGAGATATACCACACAAGAACAGCAGCTGCTGGCAAGGAAGTGAATTTTAATGAAATGCCCTTTTAACGAAAAATATAAGTAAAAGGAAGCCAGCGATACAGAATCTGCCCTGTTAAAACCTTGTTCTGATACATTTGATACACCGTTATATCCTTGTGTTGTTCCATGAGAATCAAGTAAAAGGTAATTGCTGCCCACGGGGCAACTGACGGACAAAGTCATCCAATTCATCACAATATACACATTCCAGTTCACTCTGAAGATATCCACACTTTGCACTGTTTTTGTCAGCCTGGGAGGCTGAATGTGTGATGTATATTAAGTTGCAGTTTTGCCCATTGCTCACATAGAATATACTGACAGATGAGAAACACATTAAATCAGACATTACACAGAGGAAATAGTGACTTACACATATACACTATTCACACTGGGCTCTACTGCCAAAGAGCCTTTTTACCGTAGATTTAGACTTAGACTCAACTTTATGGATCCTTTTGGGATGACTCTCTCTGGGAAACTCAGTCTCCAGCAGCTTATAGAGCCAGAGCCGGCACACAGAGGGTCAAAAAAAAGAAAGCAGTAGATAATTGACCAAGTTATTTTGTAAGATCAAATTAAATTAAATTATTGCACTGTGGTTGACAGTTTATTGCACATAAAAATGACCATTTTTATAGATAAATAAATAAATGTTGCTGTTGAATAAAAGGAAAAACTGTTTACTCTGATGAAGTGGACACTGATTTCCTGTTACCTCCTCCCCCGAAGTGAGGAGTGATGTCCTGAGGGACAAAGGAGCTCTTTGTATGTGTAAAAGCAACAACATACACCACTGTGATAGATGCATCCAACTGAAAGGAAAAAGATAGGATGGTGGGGAAAAAAAGGATAGATGATAGGATGAGTAAGGATTAACATTAAGTGGGGTGGGGGATTTGTATAACATTTAAGTACTCAGTTGGTGAATATGAGCACCGCATCCTATTAAGAACAGTCTGAATATAACCACATATAAAAACATTACTTAGATTGTTGGTTTGCTCATCTTGCTGCACTGGCTACTGGGAGGGGTTGAATTACAAGTCAGATTTCCTTACACTTTCTCGCACTTTCTCCTAGTATGAAGCCATGTTTTTGGAGTGAAGTAGCATGCAGTTTAGAATTGCTTGGCAATACAAAATTTGGAGCATATGTTGCTCTAAAACAAATAAACATGTATCTTTCAGCATTGATGGTTCCTTTCCTAATGTGCAAGCTGAGCATTCCCAAATCATCTAATTCACGCCAACACTATCAGGGATTAAGGTTTTTGAACGGAGCACTGACAACTAACCGCATCGTGGTCCCTTCTTTTATCTGAAAGATGCAGTGTCCAAAAACACTTTTTTTTCCCCACTTTGTTGCTACAGTCTGTCTTTTACAGTCACAATCTCATTTCAAAAAGGCTGAAATATTGTTTTTATAGAAAAAAAAAATCGAGTTTGTTCCGATCACTCAACTTCTTTATCCAAATAGCATGAACCAGCTGTTTGTATTTAGTTTGAGGCGTGCTAAACAAAACATTAATCGTGAGGGACCCCACCCACCCGTCACACAGCCTCTTCAGTCTGCTGCCATCAGGGAGGAGGCTGCGGACCCTCCGGGCCAGAACCAGCCGACTGAGGGACAGTTTCATCCACCAGGCCATCAGGAAGCTCAACACTCCCCCAGCTCTTCCTTCGGTTTGAGAGTAATGTAATTTCGATTCTCTATATGTACCTCACATGTGGCAGAATTATCTAAGTTAACTACAAAAGAAAACAGTTAACGGCAGTTAAAGTCAGTTTCACACAGAAAGGAAAAAGGATATATGAGGAAATGTTTTCTGTTTGAAGCAAATCACACAATTGCTGGGATCGTTTTCCGTTTGGGTAACTAACTAGAATCATATGATAAACAGGGACGGGGGGGGGGGGGGGGGGGGGGGGGGGTCACATTCAATAACAAGCTATGTTAAATGTATACAAAACCTGAGACTCCATAGATTTTAACAATGTGAGTCTTGTCAGTCTATGACAAAATTCATTGATCTAGCAGCCACACAATTTATAAAAATCCATAATCTTACTTTTGATGTACTGTGAGCAAAAATTATTTTCCAGTGCATAAATAGTTTTTAATCCATTCATTGTGACGTTACAACCATTTCCGCTGCTAGTTTTTTAATGCCCACTAATGATGCAATTACTGGATTGAACTTCCCCCCACGCTCCCAAACCACAGGAAAGTACTCTTCTGCCTTGGGATTCCTCAGAGAGACGAAGAAAAAAAAAAATGTATGTAGCATGACAGCAGCGACAGAAGATTATAGAGATAAAAAAGGAAATGCTTCTAATCTTAAACACAGTTTCTGAACTCCCTACCTGTCAATTATTCTGCTCTTATTCTTAACGCCATCATTCCTTATACCATTTCTCTGTGTGCCTAACACTTTAGTTTGTGCAATGCAAAGATGTTTGTTTTTCCCGCAGTCTCCCTGTTTACCTCATCTCTACTGCTCACAGTGAGGCAGTTTCCTTTATCCCCGTTTCTGGTGAGATCAGCAACAACATGTGTCTCTCTGCTAGAAAAACACAGAGAGGGAGACCGAGTATGTGCTTGTTAATCATCTGTTACGTAACACTTGTGACTGTTTCCAGTGGAGGACCTGAAATAACGGTATGTCTAGAAGTCTAGGAGTCTATGATATAAGAAAAAACAAAAACACTTTTAAATGTAAGATTTATGTTTTCATTTTCAGCCATCTTCTTTGATGTCTGGCTTATCAGGGCTTGCAACCAGCAGTATGGGAACACTGGGAGTTGATCTCTTAGTCGATGGGTTCATTTTAAGCCACTATATTGTGAACATTTTGAAATTTCGGAACCATTGTTTAGATTTTTTGTGAGGGGGTTGACAAGACACACCTAAAAGACTATTCAATCTTCTATTTATGGTACATGTTAGAGTTTGTTTGGGTATAAACATTTATCTCTATGATTGTTTTACAAATATAAAGAATTAAAAGGTGAGTCTGCGCAGAAAAAAACAGTACGGCATGCTCTGTGTGTACCACACCTATTCTCCATATCAACCCTATTATATTTCCAGAGTGACATTTTACCTCTCCTTTGATCTTCTGGTTACAATGCTTTCATTTCAAGGCTCATTTCACAGGTCGATAGCAATTGTCTCTCCAAGCAACCTATGTAAATGAAAATCTTTGCAAATGTGAGGTCTTATATGGCGATGACATAATACACATTTTGGGTAAGCTGGACATAGTGGAAGCATGACTCAAACTTAAGGGTTTCCACCAATTAAACTTGTTTTTCCTATTTTAATCTTACAATTTCTTGTTCTTTGTTTAATTTGGATGAATGATTCAATTTTGGTACCACTTATTTCAAGGCCAACCAGACATTTGTAACAAAAGACAGTGTGACATTGTCAACTCAAAAGCCTCAAAACAATCAACTACTATTGTTACTTTCTTTCTGGTCATTCATTTTTATTTGCCCATTTTCTGGTACTTTATGTACTCCCCTACTCTCTAAAGTTAATACTAAATACTGTTTGACAATATGAAAGCAGCTGTAGACAAACGGACTGTAATTGAACATGGGGAGACGCTACGTACTCCGAACGAACTGTGAAACTATTAAATGAGGAATTCCAAGAACTGAAGAACAGTTTATTGGCTCAGGGAGCGGAATGAATACCAAGGATTTTGAATGCTAAGATCAGGACAGACACTTTAGTTTATCTTAAGGAAAAGGGATAAAGAGAATTTGCGTTTTATAGCCATTTGAGAACATACTTTAAGTTGTAGTGACTATATTTACATTTGTAACCAGATAGCTTAACTTTATGAAAAAAGACGAATTGTCAACCATTCCCGTTTCCACCCATCCAGTCAGCCATCCATTTTCTATACCCACTTATTTCTATTTAGGTTCATGGGGATCTGCTGGACCCTTTCCCAGCTCTCTTTGGGCGAAATGCAGGTGTAAACACCGAACCAGTCACCAGTCCATCGCACGGCCACATATCGACAAACTACGACAAACTGTCTTTCTCCTGTGGACAATTTAGAATCACAGTTAGTCTTATCCGACACATATGTTTTGAAAACTGGGAGAAAGCAGCAGTACCAAGGTAAAACCCACACAAGCACAGGGAGAGCAAGAAAAGTGAAGTGTTCTAATTTTTAGGAGTGTTTTGGAGTGTAAGTAGTAGTACTGACAATAATGTGTAAATACAGCACTGGAAGCACATAGCTGTTCATTGGTGACTCAAAACAAAGAAACCAGTTCAGTTATACTTTAATTTGATTGGCTGAGCAGATAGGAGCAGTAGGAGCTGTGTCCCTGAATTGAATCCATTCATTTTTATACAGGTTGCTGCAGTGCACTCCGCTTGGTGTGTGAATGCATGTGCCATCCCTGCAGCGTCAGCTTGAAAACAGCACTCCATGACAACAACACAATGCATTCAACCTGAAAGACGACGATGAAAGAGAAGCTGATGCTGGTGTTGTCCTACTTACCAAAGCTGTACCGTATGAATTTAAAAGACTTGTTATAACATGAAAAGGAAACCTTGAGCACAGAAAGAGGATTTCATTTAATAGAGCTTTAAAGGGGGGATTTAAAAAGTAGTAAAAACTCTTTTTTTTCTTAAAATGTATCTCTTTTTTTATTTACACAGTCAAGGTATATTTTTCTGCCAGGTCTATTAATACTATCAGTTTAGACATAGTAAAACTAAAACCTAAGTGCCACATGAATGCACTCTTTTTACTTTTTATCTAGAAGTGTATCAATATTGATCACTCAGATTCAGCGTTACAGTTTGGCACTTTGTTAGATCTGGTCTTTAAGAATCGGGGCGTTGAAACAACCTGTTGGGCCAGGGGCGGGCATGGACCAGGTACTGGTGGGGGTCTGCTGACATCCTGACCTGTAGTCCATACATTGGCAATGTCTGCTGTCTACACCTGTTTATATAGTCATCTCTGTAGATCACCAACTAACCATGTATCAGTCATATATACATGGAAGTCTTAGTTCTGCTGTTGACGGATAGTTATACTAATGTATCTTGTCTTTTGTACATTTGATGGTGTGTCTATGTCTCTCTTATCTCTCTTAAATTATAAGAGTGAAGTTTTTTTCTTTACAGATATCATAATGAACCTGGAGATTTGTTTTTCTCCATCTGCGCTCAGCGTTCTGACACTGTCTTTTTCCATTTTTCACCAGAGCGTAGTTTCGCCATGAAGAATTCTTCCTTCCAGAGATAACTTTCACCTTAGTGGGAGCAATAGTGTCCATAGCATTTAATATTTTAGCATTGGAGGTGTTGACGAGCTCATTGACTAAACTCTCAGACAGGACAGGTGTTAAAAAGAAGACCTGGTTAAGGACCTCACTACTGTTTTCAGTTAGACACCGTTCTGTGATCACTGCTGTTGACATATTCGTGTGCGCTGAAATTGTCCTCTCAAAGAAAACACAGGAATGATCAGACAGGCCCACAAAGGACACAGTAACCTTTGAAATGCTCAGACCCTTAGAGACCAGTAAGTCAAGAGCGTTTCCTCTATCGTGTGTGGCTTCTGTTACATGCTGAGTCAGCCCAAAGTTGTCTAGTATTACTCAGGCCTTTAGTAACTTTGTCCTGAGAGTTGTCCACATGGATGTAAAAATCACCAACAATAAATACACAGTCAAAATCAACACAGATCATAGACAGCAGTTCACTGAACACTGCACCTGCAGTCCTCGTCTATGTGGATCACCAACTATCCATATATCAGCCAAATATACATAGAAGTCTTAGTTCTGCTGCTAATGGATACTTATACTATTGTATCCAGTTTTGTACCTTTGACGGGGTGTTTTTGTTTCTCTTCTCTCTTTACTTCCTGCTCTACCCAGCTGGCCATCGGCAGGAGGTCGCCCCCCCCCCCCCCCCCCCCCCCCCCTTATGCTCCAGGTCCTGCTCAAGGTTTCTTCCCTCTTAAGCAGTTTTCCTTGCCACTCTTTCTCCCACTGGGGGAGTTTTTATCTGTCATGGTTTATGTAATACTTAATCGGAGATCATGCTTAGAGTCCCTGGAAAGCGCCTAGACACAACTTATAAACTATATAAATTAAACTGAATTAAATTGAATTGAATTGAATTGAATTGAATTGAATTGAATTGAATTGAAATGAACTGAATTGAATTGAATTGAAATGAACTGAACTGAACTGAACTGAACTGAACTGAACTGAATTGAATTGAATTGAATTGAACAGAATTGAATTTAGATAGATGGATGTACCTAGTGCAATAAATGTAAAATACTTGAAATCTCTAAATAGTTGTGTTGTTTAAACCTGTGCAACACTGTAACATATTCTCAAAAGTGTCCCAGAGGGAACAAAAATAAACATAATAATGATAAAATATAATGTTTCATACACTACATTATCAGATTTTGATAGATTTGCATTTAAAGCAGCATAAGACACAATCACAGTGTGTAGACATTTTACATGTGAGAATATTTACTATATAGGTGAAATCCACTGAATACATTAAAATCCAAAGACTTGTTTTTATCAACTTGAATGCAAAAGTGGCTCCCGTGAGTCACTTAAATGAGTCTTGATTCAGCTTATGAGGCGAAACAGCTTTATGTGATCACCGTGGGGGTGGAACACCTTTTGGGTACATTGTGCCTGATTTTGTAGCTGGATGTGACAGGGCAGGCACATTTGGAGGAAATGAACCCAGTGAGTATGGGTCTGGCGGTCCTGATGGCGAAGTTGGCAATGTGCCTCCTGTAAACTATACAGCTGCTGTGTTCCAGGCAACCCAGGCTATGAAAAGCACTCTGAACGGTCCAAAGCAAGCCAAATGGCCCGAACACAACAATGAAAATGTGGAGAGTGATGAGATGATGTCTTTGGACAACAGATTGCCGGGGACTTATAACACACTGGTGGCTCAAATTATGAAAAATATACATTAACGTTATAGTTTCCTTTATGAGGCCCTGAAGGATGTAAATGGCTGACATGTGCTTGTAACATTTGCCCACTTATTATATCGAAGCTTTACAGCACCTCTTTTTGTTGTTATGTCAAAAAGTGGTAAGGAGAAAGCATTTTATTAGTATGGAAGCTGAACTGTTCGTGGTTGCATTTCTGTCTTTAAATTTTTTATTTTTTTTTTAATTGTGAGCAAACATCCCTTGTGTGCAAGCTCAGATATTGTGCTGCTGTTCCTAAAACCTCAGCACTCACAATCACAAAGTCCCTGCTTGTATGTTCTGCTTCACCCCAAAATTAGGTGTCCCCCCTTTAGTCCCTCCATACCACCATCATGTTCTCCACAGTCTGATGTATGATGTGTGGAGGGTCCGGGCTGCAAGGATTATGGCAGTCATGACTTTTGAGACCTTTTTTGTTGTAAAAATTCTGTACTTTTAGGTGACAGAAGGAGAAATGTGGCCTGGTACAAAACACAGAGAGATGCAGTCTAAAAGATATTTAAATAAAGTAAATATACCTTGTGTGCCACAGACTTCTCCTAAACACAAGGAGGCAAATGATACCTCTAAAACACTTAAGTTGGCTTTGTTAAATGTTATTAGCTGAGAAAACATTTTTAATTAATGACTTTATCGCTAAGCCTATCTCGGACTTTATGTTTTTAACTAAAACTTGGTTAGAACAAAATAACAGTGCAGCTGTTCTCGTGGAGCCGACCCTCCTAGTTACAGTTTTATCAGTGAAGCCAGAGTGAGCAGGGGAGGAGGAGGGTTGCAGTCTTATTTAATTAATTATTTCAATGTAAGCAGTTATCTCCTGGAAGTTTCCAGTCTTTTAATTACGTGGCTGTACAGCTGACGGCCTCATCCAGAGTCGTGTTTCTTAATGTTTACAGTCCTCCCAAATACTGTGCAGACTTTGGATGATCTCAGTGAACTGCTGTCTATGATCTGTGTTGATTTTGACTGTGTATTTATTGTTGGTGATTTTTACATCCATGTGGACAACTCTCAGGACAAAGTTACTAAAGGCCTGAGTAACACTAGACAACTTTGGGCTGACTCGGCATGTAACAGAAGCCACGCACGATAGAGGAAACGCTCTTGACTTACTGGTCTCTAAGGGTCTGAGCATTTCAAAGGTTACTGTGTCCTTTGTGGGCCTGTCTGATCATTCCTGTGTTTTCTTTGAGAGGACGATTTCAGCGCACACAAATGTGTTAACAGCAGTGATCACAGAACGGTGTCTAACTGAAAACAGTAGTGAGGTCCTTAACCAGGTCTTCTTTTTAACACCTGTCCTGTCTGAGAGTTTAGTCAATGAGCTCGTCAACACCTCCAATGCTAAAATATTAAATGCTATGGACACTATTGCTCCCACTAAGGTGAAAGTTATCTGTGGAAGGAAGAATTCTTCATGGCGAAACTACACTTTGGTGAAAAATGGAAAAAGTGTCGGAAAGCTGAGTGCAGATGGAGAAAAACAAATCTCCAGGTTCATTATGATATCTATAAAGAAAAAAACTTCACTCTTATAATTTACAACTGAGGAACGCAAGGAAGTCCCACTTTTCTGACATCATCACCAAAAAAAAGTCATAACGCTCGGGCCATATTTTCCACAGCTGACAGCCTAACAAAGCTTCCTGTTTCACTGGAAACTGAACTTCACACCTGCAACGACTTTGACAAATTCTTCACAGACAAAATCCAAAATATTAGACAAGCAGTTGGTACATCAGCAGCAGGTTCAGGATATGTACTGTGTCCAGTTTAAACTGGTTTAAACACTATGACACAGTTTCACCCCATTAACAGCAAAGACCCGAACTCTTCCTCTCGCTGTTTAAAGATCCTGATAACATGTTTTTTCAAAAAGCTATTACAATTTTTGGACAAAAATGGACAACTACAGACCGTCAAATCTTCCATTTTTAAGTAAGATAACTAAAAAGCATTTTTTTCAAAAGCTAAATGCCTTTTTAACACAAAACAAGAGCTGTATCTTCCAGTCAAGTTTTAGAAGCCACCACAGCACTGAGACTGCTCTGACCAAAGTGTTTAATGACATATGTCTGAATACAGACAATGGAAAAATTTTTGGTAAAAAAAGTTTTAGTAGATCTCAATGCCACATTTGATACAGTTGACCACGATATATTACTCAAAGGACTGGAGAACTTATACGTCTTTCTGGACTTGTACTAAACTGGTTCAAAACATACTTACAGAACAGGAAATACTTTGTGTCAATAGGTAACTTTACATCTGAGCAGACAAGAATCACATGTGGAGTTCCCCAAGGTTCCATCCTGGGACCTCTTCTGTTAAACATCTACATGCTCCCACTGGCACAGATTATAAAGAACAACAAAATGAACTACCACAGCTATGCAGATGACATGCAGATATATATTAGAATGTCACCAGGAGACAGATGCCCTGTACAGGCTCTTGGTAAATGCATTGAGGAGATTAATGAGTGGATGTGCCACAATTTTCTCCAGCTACACAAAAACAAAAACACAGGACACATGAATCCTTCTACTTAAGATAAGAGTCCATCTATTTTCACACAGGCCTCTTCAGTGAGGTCATGAAAATTGTGTTCTTATATTTGCTCTTGTAAAACCACTTGTTCTGAAAGTTACAGCCAATACAGCGCGAGATGTCCTTCAACGTACTCAAGAACTTGTTCAGGCGTAGATAACCACTGAAACTCTAAATTAGAAAATATACTGAATTTTGATAATGGATGGATGGATGGATGGATGGATGGATGGATGGAAGGATGGATAGACTAATGTCACCATTACCTCTTGAGTTTTGTTCTTTTTTTCCAGCTTTACATTGGCTCATATAAATCCTTTGAATCTAAAGAAGATACTGACGCTTCTTGTCAGGGGATGGTCCTTACTCTGGGCTGGGCTGGTGACCGTTTAACGGTTTACTCCTGCCTGTTGCGCATTTACAGGTGAGATAGTTTCTTGCAGATCGTGAGACTCTGGAGGATCAACCTGTGAACAATGACAACAAATAACATGACTTTGAGATAAAAGCTCTTAGGCAATCTTTTCAGGGAGAACAAAGCCCAAACTCTTAACCTGCCCTTGAATAGGGAACCCTCTTGCCAGCATAGTTCAGTCTTTGCTCCAATGCTTGAGTGAAGCTGTAACTAACTCCATTAATCCATGTGATCAAGTAGTCTAAACTTGCATACCTTCATAAGACTTTTTTTTTTGTGTGTCTGTGTCCTCACTCACCAACTGCAGAAATTTTAGACACACGAGCACCGATCAAGTGCAATTGTACTTAAAAAGGATAAAAGAGAAAGCACCTTTGAGACCAGAAGAAGGAAAACATCGGCATGCTCATTATATATTCTTGAAAACTCAAGTACTCGTGACAGTTGTCACTAAAGATTAATTACAATGAAAGGAGTGGACATCCCCTGTGGAAATGCATGTCATTAAATCTGATATACCTGACCTCCAATTTCTGAGAAGTACAAAAATAATGACCTCTTGTACAAAGGTAGTGGAGGGACGAGTGTAGCTGGAGGGTTAATGAGTCTCCTACCACTATGCTGTTAGTCATATGGGTCTGAATACAAAACTTGTATTCACTCTTCTTTAAGTTAATATAGATGTATATTGAATACAGTCGATCTGGTTTATACATGTACAGGATAAGAAGAGTAATCCAATCCCTCTTGTTTTCAATACCCTATTTTGTAAAATAAAAGCAAAACCACGGTTTAAGAATACTGTGTGACATAAATAATGCGTTTAGAAATAGCACAAGTTAAACACCAGTTCCCATAATCCACCCTGGTTGTAAGTTAAAAAAAAAAA
Organism: Xenentodon cancila; assembly: GCA_014839995.1. Classification (NCBI taxonomy): domain Eukaryota; kingdom Metazoa; phylum Chordata; class Actinopteri; order Beloniformes; family Belonidae; genus Xenentodon; species Xenentodon cancila. The sequence continues at coordinate 17,968,012 of CM026210.1, read as the reverse complement.
AAAAACTGCAATGAAATCCAAATAACTGTGCTGTTTCCTTCTGAAGTTCCTGGTCAAAAACTATGACCAGGCACCCATATGGTAAATATGAACCTTTTAAAAAATTAAATCAGTTGTTAATCATGTCAAAAGCATAAGGTAGTAAATAGTGAATACAGATCAGAATAGATGTTAAAGATAAAAATATTACTTAACTAATCCACAAAGGGGAATTCAAATGGCATCACAGTTACAATAAGGATGTTGCTGATTGAAGACCATGTAGTAAAATGTTATAAATCTCTTGTTCATCCCAACAATACAGACTGGGGAGGGTGGAGACTTACTGCTGCTGAGGTCGCCCACCATGTATTTAAGTCTTGTCCACGTTCAGCTATACTGTTTTTTTTTTTACTACACTACTTCACAAACTGGCCCCTGCGTTCACCCTCTCTTCCCATCGCTCCTCACGACCAACCAAAGCTGTTTCATCAGATTTTTATGCAGATGTTACAACTCAGTGATCTACTTTGAGTCTCATGTCACCTTATGAACTACTGCTGTGGTACTAGTGCATGATGACAATCATAACCTGAACTAGAAGCAACAAAATATTGACATTATTACACCAAACACATTTAAGATTTTTTTTTAAAAGGTTTTCATATTTTTGTGACAGGGGTAACTGAAATATTTAAAAACTTCTAAAAAGTACCCCGTCAGGACCTAATCTTCTTGTGTTGTGGTTCAGAGATTTGTCATAAAATCCCTACCACCCTTCCTCAACTATCATCAACACCTACAATCCTCCTTTTTGTTCGGGACTTTAATTATACTACATGGCATTATTGTCATTTGTGTCTTTCGATATGTCAGCTCAAGTATGTTACACCTCTTTTCAACTATAATAAAACTGCTTCAAATGCTCAACGTGTTTCTATATATTTTGAGGTCATTTACTATTTATTTCACTTCATTAGATTATTCAAACTCTGGAAAAATATCAAATACTAAAAGTGTAAATACTTGCTATACGTTGTTTCTGTGAGAATTCACTCAAGTAAGGGGGTTTGATAATAACGGCTATTAAACCACAGACTAATGAGCCAGAATTGCAACAGAACTGCACTGACCAAAACACATCCTGTCAGGTTTATTCAGGGGACAGCTGCTATGAAAAAAACAGCCAGGTTTTCCTTTGTTTTCCTCTGTCCTGCATTTTTTTTCAACTTTTTTGCTCCAAGCATCATTCATTACAGGTGCACACTGCAACATGCATGATCAAATCCATGTGTAAAAGTTAGTATGTTCCCTTTATGAGTCATGTGGGGTACCTTAAAGATCTACATTTAGCGGTAATAAGTTAAAGTAGTCATTCCCACCCAGCTTGAGTTGTTGGACAGATGGTTACACACGTTTGCCTCCAGAATCATGCCTCCGTTACTGCAAATAAAACCTCAAATCATGACCTTGCCACTGCTGTGCTTGACACTGAATATACGGCATTTCTTGTGAAATACTTTGTCTTATCTGTCCATCTCCTAGACATTGGTTAAGGGGTCTGCAGTTTGTTTATATGCAGTTCAGATAGACGAGTCTTTCTTCTGCCGACCCTTCCAAGCAAACTGAATCTTGTTCAGTATTTTTCCAGTTGTGTTCTTATCGATTTTTACATTTAATATGCTAATTGAGGCCTTTAGGGTCTGATGTAGCTCTTGTTTTTTTTTTTTTTCATTTATTTATTATTTTGTTTTGTTTTCTGCATTTCTCTAAGCGCTGACCAGACCTTAGGGCAAATAAGCTTTCCATGTTTTAGGTTTAAGGAAACTTATCTTTTTTCTCTCATTACTGTTACATAAATAATGACATAGTGGATTAAGTTTTTTTTATTGTTTTAACACAAAACACAAGATTAAGAATTGTGGTACTAACATTTGTAAATGACGGCATGATTCCAGTAATTGGTGGGGCACGTTTGTCCATTGTTTCTGTAAACCTAAGCAACCCTGTGACATTACAATTAATTTTACTTTTGATCCCGTATTTTGTGTGTTTTTGTGCATGTAGGTGTGTTTGTGTTGGTGTGTGTATGTTTGTGCGTGCATGTGTGTGTGTACGTGTTTAGTTGTAGCACCATCACTACATTAAGTTATACAAAAATGACTGATACCCAATTGGAATAGATTAAACAAAAATTTAAATGCTGTTCTAGCTTATATTTTATACAATAACTGAGTTTGACTTGTGGCTCTCTAATCTGTGCATAAACATCCATTTCAGTACACAAAGTGCAGTTTGGACCACTGATTAGAACGAGTGATATACAGTCAGCGATGACTTTCACAACGGCATTCCTTCATCAGTCGCTCACACATGTGAGCCAGCTCGAGGCACTCAGGCGTGTTTTGAGATAAAACACAGAATGGTGTTATTAAGTCAAACATATTTGGCAGAAGATGACAGGTTAGCCTGCAGTTTTTAATAGTCCTACAGCATCATGATTATATCGCTTGAGTGAATATATATTCAGCAGAAGGTTTCTGCACAGATTAAGATAAGGTTTGCCCAAGACCACACACACACACACACACACACACACACACACACGCACACAGGAATTATTTTTACAACCTTACATTAACAACACTGGGTTTGAGAAGTTTTAAAGGGAGGATTTTATACATTTCTTGGCACATAATGCACTGTATACTAATGTGAAGTTCTTATCTTTAGCAGGGACAGCATGCAAGTGTATATCTGAGAGAAGACGAGCCCCTCTGGTGAACATGGTTCCAGGTCAGCGAAGGACTCGCACCCCACTCATAAAACACCGCCCACCCCCCGCACACACACTGTTAAGATGTCGCTGTGGGTCCACTGCAGTCAAGTCACTGCACAGCTTTTATTATTGTCACAGTTTGGCAGGATTCTGCTGCAATACAGAAGAGGATGGTGAAACGCAGTCCTCCAGCTAATATACCGTAGAGTAGAAAACATGAATGTCAGCAGGATTCTTTCTTCACAGCAGGAGATTTAAGTGCCGTCACCTAATGAGGGCATGCTATGACTAATTTGTTACGACTTACTAGCTCCTGCAGTTTTTGTCACCAAGTTTAGAAATGAGTCACTAGTACTTAATTTATATTTTCTTTAAATGTTCAGTTAATTGACAGAAATATTAAATGTATAATAGTGGTTTGTCAAAACTAATCACTTTAACTATCACAGTGGATAGTTCTGACAACAAGATGATAAGAGGTAACGACATAAAACAAGAAATAAAGCACTAAATTTAAAATTGCATTTGGTTTATTGAAACCTAATGTCCTAAGATGTTGCCTTAAGGTGCTCTTGGAACCTCTGTTGTATTTGGATGATTTGATTTTCTCATTCCATTAAAGCTTTTTAGGGTTGTTGTGGTGGCAAATATTTGTTTCTGTAACCAAATACACACACGCACACACAATAAATAAATTTAAAAAATTTAATTAAATTGCTAAGAGGTCACACAAGTACATTTTCTTTCTTCTACTCTGCTCTCCCTCTTTTTCCAGAGGTATAGATATCATTAAAAGTGCCTGAACGGAGGCTATCAAGGTATAACATCTGCCCTGTCAGGAAGCTCAGGAGGGAAGGCTCATTATCTAATCGGCCGTCTGGATTGCTACTGTAGAACATGAGAGCTACGGATGGTATACAGCAGATCTAAGTCGATCTGCGCTCGAGTTACAAAGGGTACACCTTCAACAGCAGAACTGTGCAATTTAAAGAGAGGAAAGTGGGATCAAAGGAGATATAACAAGAATAGTGAGGCTTGCAGGACAAATCGGATACACACCTAGATGTTCAAAATCTCATGAAAAGCGGTAAAAGGTGGAAAATAATAATAACAATAATAAAAAATAGTAATAATAATAATCCAGGATTCTAAATTGCCCGTATGTGTGAATGTGAGTGTGTTTGTTTATATGTGGTCCCTGTGAGGGACTGGCGCTCTGACCGTGGGGCACCTCCGCCTTTCACCCAGTGAGAGCTGGGATAAGCTCAAGCAGACCCCCGTGACCGTGAAGAGGAAAACGTGGATATAGATAATAGATGGAAGTATAATAGTACAGTCTCATGGCGGGTATACTGTGACGAAACTAACGTGTAATTTTGTAGAGATGATGAAGATTGAAGACCATCTTGTGACGTGATTGCACCAGCCCGAATAAGGTTGACAGAATTATCCACAAAGCTTGTACGAAACCGCCTCTTTGTCTTCTGTATGTTTCCCCAGACATCTGTATTCTGTAGTGGCCCCTTAACTCTCAGTCCCAAACTCAAGTTATTCCAAACATTCTCTTATCAAACTGTCATTAAACTGTCAGAGGCTAAAAGTAGCGATTTATTCAACTTAGCCTCTGAGCTAATGTTAACAATCATGCTGTAAACGGTCTGTTCTAACTTAAAACTTACATTAATTCATATTGTTTCGCACCTGAATGAAAGTTTACACTTATTCCAATCAAGCGATAGTTCTAGGATAGATTTAACTCTGGAATATTCCTTTAACATGATGAAACTGTAACTGAATCTGGTAGCACCTGTACAAAATACATGTAAATTATTGGATGGTGCAACAGATATTTTGTTTCTCTGTTGCATTTTTGTCTAATGTCGTAGTAAAATATAACTTTTGAGTTTTAGCTGGAAAGGAAATGCTGATTTAAAAGCTATGTGTAATATCCTGATTTCAATTAAATCAAAAACATCTATTAAATGAAAGGAGCAGCTCCATGACAGCGTCTCTAGACAGGATTTTAACAACAGAGTTGTGGCTCAGTTGTCTGTTGCTTCAGGCGGGATGTGCTCCCTTATTGAGCGACATGAAATCCATTCTGTCTGTGACACAGCTGTGTTTATTTTGTAAGACATGCTGCCCACACGAAAAGTGCCTGCTGCCTCCGCAGTCTTCCATACAAACACACTAGGTTGCGATATTAAGACCCTACAATTCAGTATCTTTTTTTCGTGTTGCCGTTTGATTTGAGAATTTTGTTTAAACCCTTTAAAAACTTAAAAATCACAACATTGTGCTGATTTCCAAAAAAATATAGTTTTGCTCTAAAACAACGTTTTTACCATAAACAGAGATACCGATGACCATTTTAAATAGAGCTGAGTCTTGCACTATTTTTTCTCAAAGATCTTGTTTTAGTGATGGGAGCGCGAGACGGCCGTGTAAACTGTTCTTCATCCAGCAAGTCTCCCAAAATTTCCAAAGATAAGATTTTGACTCATGCTCCCTGAACCACCCTTGTCATAATTTAGTCTGATGAATATTGGCTCTCCTATCTTGGAATGTGCCTTATCCATGTAGGAAGTCTGTTCTGTGAGCTAACTCAGTTGTTTTGTCTCATGATTTCACTGGACTGAAAGCTCACCAAATCATAATACTTCCCCCGCAGTAGCAAGTAGACATGACGAGAACGTCCCTTAATGCAGTGTTTTTCTTGCCTTCACAAAAGTGTTTCTCTTAAAACACACAGCTATTTAGTTCTACTGCATCCAACGTCTGAAAATGTTTTTATTTTAACTATTTAACACTGCAGTGAGTTCTTTTAATTGGAATTCACCAAAAATGTAACTGATCTTTAATCACAATCATTCAAGTTTTTTTTTTCTTTTCCTGTCCATGTTTTTTTGTAATATATATTATTAAAAAATAAATCCATGAATAACTATCCCACCAGGTTGTAATAATGTGTTGGTCAATTTATTCACATTTAGTAGGGTCAGCAATCTTTTTTGTTTTCTAGCTTGTATGGTACAGAACAGTGATTGAACTTTCTGAAAGTGCAACCGCAGGAGGTATCTTCCAACATAGGTGTTTAAGGGATCATTGATAATTGTTATCTCTTTATAAAAACACCCCAATATTGTACACTTCAGTGCCTCTGTGGATCATGCTGTGTAAAGCGCTGTGTAATAGTCTTCCCACTTTCTCCTCTGGTTTCAATGGAAAATGGTTCCCTTCATCTTGTTGCTTTATCAAAGTTTTAAGGACTACACATGTTTATTTTTTATAGAAATACATAATCTAGTCATTTCAGAATTAGATCGATTATTGATGGGTCAATTAATGGCCATTTATTGATTAATGTACTTTAGCCATAGAGAATATATGAACAAAATATTCAAAACAAAACAAATTTAAAAGCAAAATTCCTATTTAGTGTGGAACCAAGCACATATTTAACTTAATTAAAAGAGACTGTCCCTCTCAGATGCTTGTAATTATATTAATTAGGATTCCACCGTAATTAAGAGAGTCAAGCTCCTGTATTTTCTGCTTGTTATTTAAAGTGAATGTCAACAAAGGAGGTTTGTTTTGGAATAAAGCTTTTAGGATTTTGCAAATACCACAGTGGGTTATTGTTTTTGTACAGGACTTCAAGCTGTTAACTATGACATAATAATTAACTAAATAGCATTTTTTTTTGTAATGTGTTAATGAGGACTGGTGTTTGGGTTGTTAGGTTGTATTTTTGCAGTCATTGTGTTTACTGTAAATATTGCATATATTCAGATTTTTTTTTCTTTTTTTCATGAATATTAAGTCTTCAAATTGGATAATCCTTAAATGTTATAGTTACAGTTGACTAGAAGTGAGAGAGCACAATAGTTTAAAACTTTCTTTCAGCTTTTGTTGGGAGCTTAAACTTTTGAGAGAAAATGACAAAACGATGATTAGTACATTGTATTAAGACAAGCTTACAATGCACATTTATGTGATAACTTAAAGTGTGTGGATTTCCCGGTCTAATTTCCCTGTGTGCTCTTGCTGAAGCGAAAGTGCTCGACATGGGGTTGAAAGTCCCGCATACAGCATTTTCTTTTACTTTCAACTGTTTTTTGATTTTGTAATGTACAGCAAAGCCGTCAGAGTTAAAACCAACAAATCATCTGGTGGAGCTGTCCTTTAGACAATGCTCATGTTGTTGCTGGGCTGGTTCTGAAGATCTACAATGACAATAGGATGTACATTTAGGTTCAGAAGTACTAGGAAAATGACAACTTTTTTTTCTCTTTGACCAAATATCTGTCACGGTTTTTTGGGTTTATGTTCCTGTTTTATTTTGAAAGCCTCTGTCCATCTGCTCTGATTGTTTGCACCTGTGTCTCGCCAAGTCCTAGGTGTATATCTTGTCTTCTGTTTTGCTTGCCACCCTAGTGGTCTGTAACCCCCCCCCCCACTATTTTGTCCGTCATGTTTCTAGTCATAGTTATTTCTGGTTTTTGTCAAGTTCGGGCTCTTTGATTTCAATCTGGGTCTTGCACAGCAGTGTTTTTTGTTTAAATAAATCAGTTTAGTTTGGAACTGCCAACGTACTCAAGTACAATATTGTGTGTTATGTAAAATCCAACATTATGTACAAAGTGTAAACTTTCAGCTCAAATTTAAAGAGGTTTCACAAAAATATGCTTTCTACCATTTAGGAATTACTACAATTTTAAGCTAAATATCCATTTCAGAGACTCAAAATATTCGGACAATTGACTGAAAAATGTTCATTCAGAATTTTAAAGGATAAAAAGAAGGGAAAAGTTACTGCACAAAGACATCATAACCTTTGTGTGATTTATTGAAAAGATAACCACTAACATTTCTATTACTGCCTTGAATGATTATAAACAAAACCTTATTTGTCATCTCCTATATCCTAAAAGATGGTGCTGCTCTGTTTTTTTTTTTTGTTGGTTTTGTTTTTTTCCTGTGTCCTTTATGTGTTCTCAGGAATATCTATCACTTGACTGATCTCAGACAGGAGGGAATTCCTTTTTTTTTTCTTCATTCTCCACCATTGATCCCAAAAATGTGGTCAGTTACACCCTGTCTGCTTTGATTAAGGTAATTAATCAAGGAAGACAGTTACATGATAATTAAGACATGTCTAATTAATAAAGACCTTCTTTAGAGCCTAAATGAAAAAGGATGGTTTTGAATAATCTCTGCATGAAAAGGTAAATTCCAGACAAAGGACCACACAGTTCCTGCGTAGTTGAAGTGGCGTGAACCTAACTTTTTTTTTTTACTTTAATTTTACTTCTTTTATTTTAGTGAAAGCTGAATAAATAAAACTATGGTTAAGTAATTACTCAACTGTTGTTAAAGCTAAGGTATTTCCCCATTTTTAAAGTTCTGAGTGCTCCATAGGAAGAAGAAGCATCAAGTGCAGTAAATTGGTTCCAGTAATCTTTCATGTGGTCAATGACGTGACCAAGAAGCCCAGCGGTTCTCTCTAATCATGCTTCAGCGGCCCTCTGTGGCGATAAGAGCAAAGATGGATGGACATCTCGGTGGCACTCAATCTGCCCCGTTTGGTTCAGCAACAAGAAAGAACCTAAAAGACAAAGTCAGGTAATAACCTGTTCTGATGGGTTTATTAATCTGCAAAATATCAATGTGAAGTGTGATACAACATACTTTTCAGCTGGTACAGTGTCTGCCGGGCTAAAAAGACTAAATGACCACAATTGGTTTAAAAATACAAGAGCTGCAGCCTACTACCAGCCACACTCCTTCACATAGGCATTCCTACACCTTTGCTTAATTTCTACAGATGTATATTGTTTTTTTTGTGTGTGTTTTCTTTCTATGCAGTGCTTTCGATCATGCACATAATCACAAACTGATAAAGTTTCTTAGTTGTCCAAAAGCACTTGACTGACAGACCTTTGTTCAGGAGGAACCATGTTCTTCTGACACACGTTTAAAACTGCAGATCTGAATATAGAACGAGTTTTAATAGTTAGCTACATTTTTTTTAGCTCATTAACAGGTCTGTTTTGTTTGCTGCCATTTTTAGCTCATGTCATTGCATCAGTTTATTTTTGGGGTGCTTAAATATTGGATTGGCATCAGGCAGCCTATCATGTATTGAAGTTAAACGTCTTAACAGGGAAACGTGACCTCCTGGTTGCGTTGCAGTTCCACACTGTGCCACAAGGTGGAGTGTCACACCACTATTCAGCCCCCGGGCTGACGTCAGATTAAATGATGACCAGAGATTAGCATCAGAGTATTTATAGGACTCCTGGTTTAGGCTACCATTGTGCACGGGCACACACTGACTGCATCATGTGGTGATGTGATAAAGGGAGGGTGTACAAGGTTAATACTGTATAGCCGGATTGTGGGGTCACAGAGGTTAAGAAATGTATTAACTTTATTGACTTAAATTAACTTAGGCTATCTGCACTTTGTCTACAACACAAGGAAAAAAAACAAAATCCCAGGTTTCCCAGAAGTTTATATATTCTGTTGTCAGGCGGTAGTTAACACAGTCACCTCATAACAAAAAGGTTTTTGGTTCAAATGCCAATTTGTTCTTTTGTGTCTGATGTTGTTGTTGTTGTCTAAATGCATTCTGTTTGATAGTCCTTCAACAGTCCAGCTTCCTCCCACAGTCCAAAAAGACACGTTACTTTAATTAGTAATTTCAAATCCAGATATTAAAGGAGCTCCATGGACTGTGTGAGAATGAGACTCGGATCAGATCAGTCCTGCAGATCCTTTGACTTTGTACAAACAAACAGATCCTTCAAGTGAAAGAGTCAATTCTCTCCTTCTAGAAATAAAAACACCAGAAGTTGATAGCTGATGTAAATCTGCAGCAAAGAGAGCGTGTAATAAGAAACCGTGTCTTTTTCGTTTTTTTTTTAAGAGACTAATTTAACTTCAGGGATTAAGATGGTCTCACTTTATTTTCAAATAAGACAGACTCATGTTTAATGTGTTTCTGTTTTGTTTTAACAGATTATATTTTTCCTAATCACTTTTTTGATTTGATCTGTGGAACTTTTTTTTTTTTTTTTTAAGTCCGTCTAATTATGCAAAAGTGCAGTAAGTGCAAAGGAGGGAAAACCAGTAGAACAATGATTACGGCGCTGCATTTTTAAAATCCATTAATCATATGTACATGAAACTGGTTGAGTGCCTAGTGTCAGGTTGCTGATCTTTTAACCTGGATCTGTTGTCCTTGCAAGTCTGCACGTCTTCTAGATGGGAGGTGCACTCCAACCCCGGCGGTACAGTTAACAAGCTGTCAACTACAAACCAACAGCTGGCAGTTACAGGCTATAATGGTACTGAATAAAACAGTAGCCTGTGTAAACAATTTGTATTTCCTACACGCAATAGCAGCCCCAGCACCAGGATTTGATTTCTTTTGCAGGAATTATACTGAAGAAGCAAAAGTGTGGTTGTTCCTATTATTATAGTTTTATTTGTGCACTTCACTGTCTGATCAAAACATGCAAAACTAGAATTTGGGATTAAAGGCTCCCGAATCTGCCCCCAGATAAGGGTGATTATCCCACATATACAGTGATTCGCACTATGACTTACTATGATTGTAACAAAATATAAGTGAAAAAAAGTTGTTTAATGTTCTCCAATAACCCTCTGGAGTTGACATTTTAAAATTCTAACTATATTTTGACTGCCCTATAAAGGGTTAAAAATCACTTTTAAGTGCAAATCAAATCATAAATATCTCATTTTAAAAACAGTTGGAGAAATAAGCGTACATTTAGATGTGTCTTGAGGTTGACCTGAGCGCTGAATCTCACACACTGACGTTCAAAGAGAGTTTAAAGAAACTTGGGAATATATTTTCTGTAAGAAAACTTGGCACTGCTTTCTTGCAGATTGCACAAGATAAAACTGGTGTGCAACATTGCATCACATGTTACTGACAGCTATATGCAGGATTTGCTGAAGTTAGTAATTCCCTACTAAAGTTAGAATAGGGAACTTTTAATTTAGTTTTCATGTAAAATTTCACTGAGGACATTTGTTTTTATGCAACCTTTTTTGTAATTTAGCTCATGTCACTAAATGTAGATTATTTTGGGATCTCGTTCAAGTTTTGAAAAATTAGTTTTGAAGATTATTATGGAGCAGAGAGCTACATTTCTTTCTGTCAAGCTGATCTATAATGTTTAAACGGTAAACTTAATATTTTCTTCTGATATGCATTTTATAACTGCGTAACATCATGTGTATGTGTCTGAGAGAGCCAGAGAGAGAGAGAGAAAGAGAGAGAGAGAGAAACCATGGCCACATAAGTTGCGTGCTCTGTGTATTGAATAATAATAATACAGTAACATGCAAATGTTAATTACTGGTTGCTATTTCATTAAGTGTACGTTACATTTTATTAAGTTATAGGGTTTACCATTTACTGATCTCCCAAAGGTAAAAAGTTAAGGACTGGAACGCCCTTCGTATGCTATTTTTAAATAACCTTAGATTAGAAACACATACTGTGTAAGCTGGGAAGAAACCTGTTGCCATTCGCTTCTGACCTGTTTGTGAGGTTAAATCAAGCGAAAAGCTTTGCCCCGGAGGAATTAACAGCATTAACTTTTGTGAAAACACGTGGTACCTCATGTCCGACAGCTGGTCTCACTGTATTGGTGTGTTCATGTGCGTCTTTCTTCCATTCCTCAGCTTCTTAAAGGGTCACCTCTGTCTAAACCATCCTGTCTTATTTAAAGGCTTCAGTGAGTGTTTGTTTGACTGTGTGTGTGTGTGTGTGTGTGTGTGTGTGTGTGTGCACGTGCACGTGTGTGAGTATAAACTTAGTACTCCAGTCTCGCAGCAGGTGCATATTGGTGGGGTGGCGTAGACTTTTTATGGTTGTGTGATGTTTTGAAGTGGTAAACAACTCTGTGGATAGATCGCAGAGCTGAAAGAGCTAAGGGTAAAAGTGAGGTCAAAGTAATATCTCTTCTTTTTTTAACTCAAGGTGTTTACTTTAAAGAATAAAATGTCTACATACAGGAAAAGATTCACATTCTAAACATAAATGTTATGAAAATGTCAAAGGGAAATAAAAAGGTTCAGTGAACATAGTTCCTGAGTCTCACACCTGTATGATCTGTCATGATCCTGCACCGGTGGTTTGTGGTTTTGCTTTGTTTTTGTTTTTTGTTTCTTTGCAGCCGCGGATTGGCCGGATGGGTCTGGAATCCTTCCTCCTGGGTTTAGCCCGGGCCTCAGTTCTGCTGCCACATCTGTTACTCATCAGCCACATAAACTGAGCTGATTTTAAGAAGGATGGTTTAGGAAGGAGGATGGAGGATGGTTTAGGATGGAGGATGGTTTAGGATGGAGGATGGTTTAGGATGGAGGATGGTTTAGGATGGAGGATGGTTTAGGAAGGAGGATGGTTTAGGAAGGAGGATGGTTTAGGAAGGAGGATGGTTTAGGAAGGAGGTTATGCGCATGTTGAACCTGAACTCAGGGAAACGGATTTTTCATTTCACAATGGAGGTTACCTAACCCAGAGCAAGAGGGTTCAGTTGAGCCGGTTTTGTAAACCAAGTTAATTCATTGTTGAAGTCTGTTACCATGGTAACTGACTCTGTGAAATAAACCTGGTCAAGAGCAGGTTAACGCCAACATACCCGAGTTACTTACTGTCTTCTCTCCTTCATGAGGCTGAAATTAGTTCATTTCCATCATTCAATTAATCAAATAATGCACATTTTGTAGACAAAGTCTCACAACGTGTCAAACATGATTAGCACCAGGAAAGCGTATTGAGGAACCAAATAAATAGTTTGACGCAGTCAAAGCAGCCACGACTTGTACTTGGGACAACCTGATGACTTTTTTAAGAGAGTAAAGTCTTACTTGATTTGGTGGTTTTTTTATTTTTTTGTTTTTGTCACAGCTAGCGTACATGATCTAATTCTTCTGTGCACCACAAATATCATCTTTCTTCTGGCTTTCTTCACAAAAAATAACTTGTTGTTAATTTTCTTGGCTATTATTTACTTGCAAATATCTGTTTTCTAAATAACAACAAGGATACTGAACATATGTTCTATAATAGAAAGTAAACTAAGAAATCTCACATACAAACATATAGATGTGTGTGTGTGTGTGTATACACACAATTACACACACACACACATGCAAACTAACATAGGAAGATTGCTCCTACGCACTACGCACTATGGCGTAGTGCGTAGGAGCAATCTTCCTATGTTATGTTCTTCCTACATATGCGTAGTGACTACGCGTTGCCATGGTGAATCATGGTATTGGAGCCACATAGATAATGGCCTTGGTTCAAGCAATTCTGAGTGTGACCCTGAGTTACGGCAACTATACAAAGCCAACTATTAACACCTGTTTTGAAACTGAAAGCACAGTTTCTTGACTCAGTTTGCTGAACCTCCTCTCTGAAACAGGCCCCTGCTGGTACACTGTCTCAATTCAATTCAAAAAGTCTTTATTTCAAACATTATAAAAAGTAACAGACATGCTTGAACATACCTAACAGGGAATGCAAGAGACACACGTCTTCTGTTGCAGCAGCAGTCTCGACATGTTTGAAAAGGAGTAGGAAGAAGTAAAAAAAAAAACCATAAGGACTCCTACCTTGAACTCAACACCATGTTTTCAGATGGACCCTCAATTAAGATATATAAGATATAAAAAAATCTTGACATACTTAGAAATTATACATATTTATAGTAAGAATTTTCCACAGTATAAATGTATATTGTGGTATACTTGAGTATAAATTAGCAGATACCTGAGTTTTTATTGCCATGTGCAGTTACATGCCACCGTACATAAACACTATTTAACCTGAGTCCCTGTATTTATCTATACTTAAATGCATACATTAAGTACGATGTGAATTTATACACACCCTTGTACAATCTTATTCATTACAAGCATTTTTACTTATAGATATTTCTATATGCATTAAAACATGCATATACAACTATACTTATTACTATCCATACATGTATAAATAGATACACGCATTTCCACATACATTTATACACATATACACCCACAACCATACAAGTCCAATCCCCCCACCAACCCCTCACCCAGCACCCCCCCTAAACCTAAAAAAAAAAAAAATTAGGATTGATGAGGTGTTTATGTTGAAGATCTATGCGTCAGAATGGCAGCAGAAGTTATACGCTTCTGTGAGCCATCAGCTGTGTCCATCGGCAAGCCTGCAGGAGTTCCAGCAAAATTAAATAAATTGAATTAAATAAATGGGAGAAAGTGATACCAGGTTTTTTGAGACATATTCTCTGCCTCTTATTTTACTTATGATATTGTAGTTTGTCTTGCCACTGGCATTGCTTTTTTTTATTATTATTATTTTCCTATGTATGCAGCAAACACTTCCTGGTTGGGATTAAAAAAAGGTCCCACCTGGTTAGGGAAGGATGTAAAAGAAAGGTGTAACATGTCTACTTGTTTGGCTGAAGAATGTACATACTAAGTCCTTAAAAGTATTGCATCCAGACTTGGACACTATGGCCACATAGTTGTTGGGAAACGGGGCTTTGGTTGACTTTGATTTGTTTTCAGGTGATACAGCATCACATTATTCTTCACAATGCTTGTAAGTTTCAAAGACCTGTTTCCACTGAGCAGAAAAGCACCCCTACAGCAAGCTTTCCATTCTCGACTGATGGATATGCTCTTTCTTTTTTATCCGCTTCCTGTCTCAGGCCACAGATGATGATCCATGGCCTCAAACAGCTCCTGTTCTGTCTCATCGTTCTGTAAAACAACTTAGCAATTACTTAGTGTCCTTCTTTTTTACAAAACCAAGGCATAAAATGTTGTGACAGATGAGAAAACTTTTTTTTTTTTTTTTTTTTTTTTTTTTTAAGTGATTCTAACATTAACTTTGACTTGTATTTCTTGGGGGATTATATGAATCAAATACATTTCATGTTTCTTAGGTTTTTGTTGCTTTTGTTAAAATACATTCAATTTGACAATTAAGTCCTGCAACACATTTAAATTATAAAAACATATTGGGATAGTAAGTAATCTTGCAGTTTGCCCTTTATTCTCACAATACTTACATGCTGTTCTAGCACTAATAAAAAAACATCTTATGAAGAGTTTCATCCTCAGTTGGTCTTATTCTTCATCTGGAGGCGATGGCATGGCATTTTTTTGTTTCAAAATTCTCCCCAACTTCTCTGTTGGTACTGGTAACATCATTTTTGGAGAAAAAAAAAAAGGAAACTGAAGTTGTTTTTTTAATCAATATCAGTTTCATATGAATGAATAGAGATTCATTAAATTCAGGTTTTTGGGTAGAGAACCATGTTGAATAATCAGGGTCAAATATTTTACACATAATCACCCTAACCCAAATCTGAGGTGGCAAAATAACCTCTAGCAGTTTCTTTTTAGAATGTCATTATAATTTTTATTTAAGTTGCAGGATAAGTTGCTGTCAGATTGTGAAACTGACTGACAGCTGTAGTCAGACTTTATTTTTTACTTCTCGCCCTGCTGTGCTATGTAACTTTTTGTACCCCTTTTCTCTTGAAACTTACAAAGAAGCCTATTCAACATCAAAAAGGTATGCAAAACTTTTGCAAAGTGTCACAACTATTTTCAAAAGAACATTCTTGTCAAATTGTCCTGGGTCTTGTGTCAGTGTTTCCAGTCTTCATTCACCATCAAAAACACCATCAGTGACACTGTCGGGGCTAAACTGACGCAGATGCACACATCTTTACGTATGTGTGTTTTACAAGACTACAATGGAAGTTCCTAAAGTGAAAGAAGAGATGCAGCAGTCACGACCATTCTGACGATTCAGATTCCCTGTAGGGAACCAATTTTAAATGCTGCTGTTAGATTTTAGTTAGTTTTCAGCAATTTTACGGAGTATTCTCAGAGAACTTTTTTATAACCCTTATAGGTTTGTGTGTGTGTGTGTGTGTGTGTGTGTATGTCAAAAAAAAAAAAAAAAAAAAATTATATATATATATATATATATATATATATATATATATATACACACAGATATACACATGTGTATATCTACATACAGTGTTTGTGTGTGTGTGTGTGTGTGTATACGTAGACTGTGCACAGATGCTCCAGAGACAATCCACATCCAGCACATCATAGAAGAATGCAAGATGCTGGCAGGTAAAGCACACATGGAATGGCACAAAAAGGTGGATGTACAGAATCACCTGCACTGAATATGGCTCGGATGTCCTAAAGGTGGGCGATGCCTCCACGGGTGGTGGAGAATGAAAGAGCAAGTATCCTATCTCCTGTGGGACTTCCAGATCCAGACCGATAAAAGATGTGATGGCTAACCAACCAGACACAGTGGTGGTCGATAAACTCCAGAAGAGAACGGGGGTGATTGACGCGGCAGTCCCAAGTGACAGCAATGTCAAGAAGGAACACATTAATATGTATAAGCTTTAGTGATTTAGCTGATGTTTATTTAATATGACTTGAGTTTATGCTAAGAAATAATGTGTGACTTAAAGAAAGATAAAAGCCATCTACACACATTTAATCTATCTGAAATCTGTGCAGTGAGAAGCAACACTGTCTGCATGACAATCTCCTTGAATGTTCTACCCCCAATGGACATGCTTTGATACTTTTTTTCTTTTTCCTAAAGAAATAAGAATGCCACTGACTCTTGGGTGAGGTATACAATGCATTAAAAGGTTAGAGGGCAAGACCTGGCAAAGAAATTTAGATCTTTAACATAAACTAGTCTTTCTCATCAAATATCTACTATTACATGAAAAATCAAACATTTAAAAAGAAATTGCAGAAAGGTGCAAGAACAAAGGAGAAGACACACACTCATGCACACAGAGACAGATCTCCGCATGAAAGAAAAAGACAAAGGCAGGAAATGAGTCTGGAGGGACTGAAAAATAAATGTTAGTGCAGCCTTGTCCCCGAGGGTCCTGCTCTGCCCTCCACAGCTCACCGCTTTACAGAATGCTGAGTTTTTACTTTGCACAGCAATAAAGGTTCATTTGTTTTTCACTCATTTATTTAGTGCTCTTTGTTTCTCAGTGAGGAGATTTCTGATACACTTCTATTTATTCTTTGTTGTTGTAATTTTATTTATATATATATATATATATGTATTAAATTATATATAGAAGAGTTAGTATAGATATATAGAGAAAGAGATGTATATATGTAAGGAGAGATATAGAGAGAGAGAGTATAGGAGATAGAGATAGATATGGAGATATAGATAGAATTTATATAGTAGGTAGAGTAGAGATTTATAATATATGTAGAGATAGGTTATTATAATTCTATATATATAGTTTATATAATATATATATATAGGTATATGTAATATATAATATATATATATATATATATATAGATATTTATATATATATATATATATTATATTAATATATATAATAAGTGTATATATCCACACACACACAATGGGGCAAAAAAGTATTTAGTCAGCCACTGATTGTACAAGTTCTCCTACTTGGAAGGATGAGAGGTCTGTAGTTTTCATCATAGATACACTTCAATGAGAGATAAAATGAGAAAAGAAAATCCAGGAAATCACATTGTAGGATTTTTAAAGAATTTATTTTAAATTATGGTGGAATATAATTATTTGCTCACCCACAAAAAAGTGAGACTTCTGCCTCTCACAGACCTGTAACGTCTTCTTTAAGAAGCTCTTCTGTCCTCCACTCGTTACCTGTATTATTGTCACCTGTTTGAACTTCTTATCTGTATAAAAGACAGCTATCCACAGGCTCAAACAGTCAGACTCCAAACTCAACCATGTCCAAGACCTAAGAGCTATTGAAGGACACCATGAAGAAAACAGTAGACTTGCACCAGGCTGGGAAGAGTGAATCTACAACAGGCGAGCAGGTTGGTGTGAATAAACTGACTGTGGGGGCAACTGGGACCAAAGTAACAGAAGCCACCATCAGTAACATATTGCAGTGAGAGGGACTCAAATCCTGCAGTTCCAGGCGTGTCCCCCTGCTAAACCAGTACATGTCCAGGCCCGTCTGAAGTTTGCCAGGGTCCATATGGACAATCCAGAAGAGGATTGGGAGAATATCATGTGGTCAGATTAAACCAAAATAGAACTTTTTGTAAAAACTTGTGTTTAGAGGAAGAAGAATGCTGAGTTGCATCCCAACACCACACCTACTGTGAAGCACGGGGGTGGAAACATCATGTTTTGGGGATGTTTTTCTGCAAAGGGGACAGGACGACTGATCCGTGTTACGGTAAGAATGAAGGGGGGCATGTATCATGAGATTTCAAGCCATGACCTCCTTCCATCAGGGAGAACATTGAAGATGTAGCGTGGCTGGGTCTTCCAGCATGATGATGATCCCAAACACACAGCTCGGGCAATGAAGAAGTCGCTCCGTAAAAAGCATTTCAAGGTCCTGGAGTGGCCTAGTCAGTCAGTCTCCAGACCTCAACCTCTAGATAATTTGTGGAGGGAGTTAAAAGTCCGTGTTGCCCAGCGACAGCCCCAAAACATCACTGCTCTGGAGGAGATCTGGATGGAGGAACGGGCCAAAATACCTGCTAGAGTGTCTGCAGACCTGGTGAAGACTGACAGGAAACGTTGGACCTCCGTCATCGCCAACAAAGGTAGCAAAAAGTATTGAGTTGGACTTTTGTTATTGACCAAATACTTTTTTTCCACCATAATTTACAAATTCTTTAAAAATCCTACAATGCGATTTCCTTTTTTTTTTTTTTCCCCTAATTTTTGTTTCTTGTAGTTGAAGTGTACCCTTTGATGAAAATTGCAGACTTTGTTCATCTTTCTAAGTAGGAGAACTTCCACAATCAGTGGCTGAATAAATACTTTTTTATTTTTTATTTTTTGCTCCACTCTACATAGAGAAGAACGGGCAGAGTGTGCTGGCACAACAGTGTTTTTTTTGCCATGATAGAAAAACACCTAAAGATAAAAATGTTTCTCACACAAGCAAAACCTTTTTAATGTCCACCAGTCTAATCAGTTTCCTGCCAGTTATACAGGACTGCATGGCAGGTATACTAGTTTGAGTAAAGGTCCCAACATATCTTTCTCCAGCCTCCTCTTCTAGCTCTATTGGAGAAATGCCAAGATGTTTCTTGGACAAATGAAATGTATGATTTCTCTGGGAAGTTCCTGATATGCACCGAGGCCAGCTCAAAACGTGATATGTCAAAAATACCTCTCCTGGGAGGTTTGCACCAGACATCCTGACCAGATGCCCAAACCATGTGAACTGGTTCTGTTCTGAGCCTCTCCAACATGACTGAGCTCTCCATATTCTCTTTAGTGGGAGCAACATTGTGGACAAAGTACAATTTCTCCTCTTGTGTCTGTAATCACATTCTTCCTGTCACCATCCACAACTATAAGCAGAGGACAGGGATCTATATTGAATACTGACTCAAGAGTTTTGTCAATCAGCTGAGCTGTTTCTTCACCACTATGAACAGGTATTTCTTATTAGCCTCTAAATCTCAAACGAAACGGAAGAATGGACAGATAGTGACGCATAAGATTTATCAAGCCTATAAGTGACAAACGAGTTATGCATATGTTTGACTTGCCTGTTAACTACCAGCTGGCTGCTATGGTGCCTCAGCTGTCATAGGGGTCCCTTTTTATGCTTCCTGTGTGACCACTCATACACCTCACTAAGCCATGCGGGTGGTCAAAGGGTGATCAGTAGTGTCACTAAGGTACAGAAACAATAAGTCCCTCAATGCACCACTGAGGGCAGCAAGACACAAGACTCATACAAGTTTTGGACTGATCTCCGTTTGTTAATTTTTGATTTGCTTTTGGCACTTATTTTAAGATGCAGTCTTAGATCTTTGTTGTGTAGATTAATATAACAAATGATTTTAGCCATAAGGAGTGTTTCATGGAATTATAAATACTAAGATCCACTGGTCGCTAAATATTAACCTCAAAGTGGAAAAAAACAACAACAAAAAAAAACATCTGCATACCCTCTAGTGCATGTGAACTACAATTTCCTTAATTCACTGGTAAATAAAGAAATCCATCACTTAAAGTCAGTGCTTTGTGTTGAGGACAATTCGCTTGAAAGATATAAACTTGTAGCTGCTGCACAGGCAAAAGCGATTTTTATTATGAGAGTCTCTCGTGATGCCCCAACTATGAACTTCTTGTTTTGTCCCATGATGTCAGACACCACAACCACTTTCCTTTTGCTGGCCTTGATTCATACCACCCACAAAACCTACCAGTCTGGAGGGATTGGTATCTGAGGACGCTTGTCAGTCCTCTGAAAATGTGCTAAATGCAGGAGTGGCATTTAAGGGGAAGATGTGATGGTGCGTTGTTACTGTGACACATGGACTCTATCTGGGACAGGTAGAGTCCATTGTACATGTGTCTATGCTTTTGGTTCAAATCTTTGTCGTCCTTTGCATTATAACATCATCCGTGTCCAATTTATTTATTTTTATTTATATATATATATATATATATATACAGCAAATTTGCTTTAGATTATCTAATGATATTCCCTTCATGCCCCCTCTCCCAAAGTGTGACTTTGACTTCAATTATTCCTTATATTGCAGGTGTAATCAGCAGAGAGTGATGGATGGACTGGAGTAGAGTGCTCCATTTTCCTTAGTAGTTAGAGCCTTGCATATTAAATGCAGAGAAAAGATGCTTCTACTTTAAATGCCCATGGGAAGTGAGACACTCCTAAACACAGAAATAATGTGGACTGAGAGACAGGATTGCAATACGTAATGGTAAAAATGCAAATAGTTAGTCCAGAGGAGAACATGATGAGCACATGAAGGGGAGAAAGAAAAAGGAAGTCATCATCTGGAGTAACCTCAGGAGGAATACCGATTACGACAAACTTAATGGATCTCCATTTCTTTAGTGAGGTTCACCTCTGGACCCTTCCCGCCCTCCTCCACTGCTCTCTTTCTCCCTCTTTACTAGGTTTCAGAGTAATTATGTATGCTGGAAGGAGACGGATAATTCTGCCCAGTCACCATGTTAACATTAATAAAACAGGGCTCTTTAGAAACTATCTTCTCTCTCTTCCTCTTCTCTGCCGGAGCATCTGTTAATACGCTACCATTACAACTAAACAATCTAAATGGAGAGGATGAATCCACTGCAGTTAATTTAGCTTGTGATGAATGTGGATATAATGCAATGAGGGTGAGAGCTCATCCCCCAGAGAAGGTTTTATAATCCATTGCAAAGCATGCAAATGAATGCAGTCAGTGAGCTGGCTTAACCCTGGATGGTACCTGATAGTTGTGTGGACAAATAAACAAAAAAACCGCACACCCTATTTCAGTGGTGAGGTTTAGGAATCATTGCATTGTAAAATGTGAACGAGCTTAACATTGATGTAAAAACTACCTCGATGAGCAACAGCACATGACCTATTTCACAGTGTCATCATTTATTGAACATAAACTCCAAATGCTGGAGCAGTATGTGGAAAACGAAATATGTCCATCGATTCAACAGCTCATAAAGTCCTTTTGTGGAAGTGATAGTTTGAAGTCATCATTTTCTGTCTGCTCTTACCAGTTTTTCTAACCTTTTCTGGAGGGGTTTTAGCCCATTCTTCTTTACAATATTAGGATGGTTCATTGAGGATTGAAATCATTGGTTCATGTAGGTCCTGCCTTACTGTTTCACTCAGATTTAGACTCTCAGATCCCCCGACGAAATGCCTGACATCCAAAGCAGATCCGACTGAGTTGTACTGAGCATTCAGAAAGACTGACTGTGTGCCTCGTAAAGGTGTATGACATTCTCAGCCTCAAAGGTTTCAGCCGTGGTCACACGGCGAGGTGCACTGCAATGTCGGAACCGTGTGGAAGCGTTTGTCCATATGCCTTGTGTTAGTTTTGCTCTGCTGAGCAGCGCTCCAGTCGCACGCGATCCTCTCATTTGCTCCGTCTCAGTCGTCTGTCATTGTCTTTTTCCCAAAGGCTTCTCTGTGTTTTTCTTTGACAATGGTGTTTCTCTCTCAGAATGTTCCCATCTTAAACGCTTTGCTTGCTTTTTTTTTTTTTTTTTTTGTAAACAAAATGCTGGAGGTTAGTTAACAGTGTACAAAGCTGGGCAGCAAAAAAGAAAGTAAATAAGTAAATAAAAAAAAATACAAATTAAATGAAAGTGTAACAGCCCCAATATGTACCAATCAAATAAAATTGTTACATAAATGGATGATTGAATGTTAAATGATGACCCTTTAGATTGAAAAATGAGAAATCAGTTACATTATGTATGTTACATTAACTCTAATATCTTTAACTGGTAGGCAGGCATTATGGGAACAATGTGCACTGCAGTCTTCCTAATGCCTTCCTGCCTATCAGGCCACACTAACAACTGAAAGCAATCAACTCACTCTCCTTTTGTTTAAGGATCATTTGCTAAAGACAACCCACCACTTTCAAACTGCTGTCATATATTGCAACAAATGAAAAACTAGACCAAAGAAACTGACATCTTGAGTTTCAGCCTCCAAGGTCCAAACTTTGTAGAGCCGTCGTTTCAACCCAATTACACCTGCAAGTCTCTTAGAGTAAGTCTCTCTTAGCTTCGAGCCTTCAGCCCCCACTATTTTTACCCATTATTTTTGATTCCAGATGGGTTCTCCTGTTGTACAGCAGTCCGTAAATCATACTGCAGATGCTCAGATCTGATGTTAAGATCTGGAATTTGACCAGGCCTTTCCAAACAATTACTTTACTTTACCACATAAAGTCTCTTCTTTCAATGCTAAGGGTCACTGTTATTAAGAGGAGCGAGTTACTGTCCAAGTCTCATTTTTCTGAAACACCGAAACGTGTTTCATCAAGCATTTCCTTGTATGTTTCACCACCCATCCACCATTCAGGTTTGATCAATTTCCCAAGCGCTATCGATGGAAGCTCCCTAACAGCATGATGGTACCACCACCATGCTCCACTGTGGCGATAGTCTTCTTGAAATAATCAGTTGACTTTGTTCTGCTGAGAGTGTTTCTTTAAATAGACAAACAGTTGAACATTTGTCTCATCCAAGCTGTCTAACGTGTACCAGATGTTTTCTGACTTGCTTATTAAAGTAAATTTCATTTCTCTAATTTCTGTGGGTCTATTACATAAAATATGAAAATATTAAAGGTTGTAATGTAACAAAAACATTTTCCAAGGCTATATATATTTTAATGTTAATGTCAATATGTTTCAATACACACTTGTTCATTCATTTTCAGACTTTTAGAGTGAAAGGCTGATTCTCGTGTCAAATAAAAGAGCTTTATTTATATTTTAACTTTGTGGCAACATTTTTATTATTGTTTAAAAATAAAAGTAAAATCTTGCGCTAAATTCACATTTGGAATGTAGACATTTTGATGTTTATCATATAAAGCACCTGATCCTCTGAAGGAGGAGGAAAAAGTCCTTTACATTTGGAAACACTTTTCAACAGCCCAGAATAACAGTCAGGTTTTCAGCTCTTTACCTCATAAGCTTGACAGAGAGATATGCAGTATGTATCTCACACTACTACCCCGATGGCCTGTTGTTATGTAAAAGAATGGTCACCAGTAAATATAGTCAAGGGACACATAATCACAACACTGAACAGGTGGTGATGAATGATTTTTAAACCACAAAAGTGCAGAGCAGTATTAGATAAGTACTTAACATGCTGTGAGATGAGCATAATTAGCATACTTGAGCAGATGATGAAACCATTTGTCATTGTGAGTCCTGTCAAGCAGCTGAAAAGTGACTCAGTATATTTTCTTTTATATTATAGCCTTCTAGAACAGTTGACTATCATTCACACCAGCATCACTGTGCAGCAATCCATCCACTGGGATGGTGTAATAATATATTTATAATAATATCATCATTCTGTGATGGGAGAAACTACAAAGATAATTTTGTGCATATGAGACCCTATAATGGTAATCTCTTGGTGGCAGGTGGACCAGGTGTGAGGCCGTCTTTATGGTGCTGTGAGTGGGTAATGGGGCTCTTGCCAAGGAAGCCCAAATTTCAAGACAAAGACAAATTATGGTCAAAAAGGTTCAAGTTCAACATTACGGTCAGTACTGACAATGCAGAAGCACTGTGAAACCTATGTGCATCGCTTCAATTGGAATCACAAGGTTGCATAGTCAGGCATTTGTAATCAATTGCACTTGATAATTTAGTCATGACCAAGTGCGACCAACTTTGTAAAAACAGAGATTTTCATAGTTTGCTGGTCTAGACTCTTCAGGTGTATGTTAACTAAATGCCAAGATAAATATCCATCCATCCATTATCTATATCTATACTATCTATATCCATCTCCGGGTCATGGGGTTCTGTCGGAGCCTATCCTGACGCATAGTAGGCGAAAGGCAGGAGACACCCTGGACAGGTCGCCAGTCCATCGCAGGGCCACATAAAAAGACAGACAAACATGCACACTCACATTCACACCTACGGGCAATTTAGTGTGATAAATTTACCTACACTGCATGTTTTTGGACTGTGGGAGGAAGCCGGAGTACCCGGAGGGAACCCACGCAAGAACGGGGAGAACATGCAACCTCCACACAGAAAGACCCACCGGGCTGGGAACCGAACTAGGAACCTTTTTGCTGTGAGATAACAATGCTAACCACTAAGCCACTGTGCCGCCCAAGATAAAAATGTGAGAAATTATATTATATTAGAGGCAACAAGGTCAGAGTTGTTGGTATATTATTACCATATGTGGTTATGTGTTCTTTCATGTTAAAGTTTTATATTTAAAATACCACTAGTTCACAAAATGAAATGGCAATGTACTTATAGGGATTTAAATTCGGTTTGAATGATAATTCAATTAAATTCAATTCAGCTTTATTTTTATAGTGCCAAATCATGACAAATGCCATCTCAAGGCACTCAATTTGTTCCACTAAAGAAACCAACTGATTGTATCAAACTTTTCATTTATACAATCCCCCATCCTGAGCAGGCACCAGATGACAGTGGAAAAGAAAAAAAACTCCCCTTTAACAGGCATAATCAGACTCAGGAAGGGCGGCCATCTGCCTCGACTGGTTGGTGGTTGAGAGGAGAGGAAAGATAATACCGCGAAAAGAAAGAATTTTCCAAAGAGCTCTGCAAGTGTACCTTGTAAGCTACAATGAACAACGGGGATTCAATCTGTTCATTGTTGTGTCACGATCCACGGACGACTCAGACAACGGATAGTCTTAAAGATATTTATTTCCAAATCCGCTATCGGGGAGATTCCCCGACAGTTCCGAACAGCCGACGTAGGATACGAGACGTCCTGGATCAGAAAGCCAAAGTCCTCCGTCCGGATCCAGAAACGGAAGATCGAATACAATCACCGATAGAATCGAGGTCAGACAGTCAGGATTCCAAGGCCCGTGACATCCAAAACAATCCAATAGGGAGTAGGCAGAGACGAGGTCAGGCAGAACAGGATTCGAGAACCATGAAATCCAAAACACTTCCGATAGGGGGTAGGCTGAGACCAGGTCAGACAGAACAGGAGTCGAAACCATGAAATCCAAAACACTTCCTATAGGGATGAGGCAGAGACGAGGTCAGACAGAATAAGATTCAAAAAACCAGAAACTATGACGCAAGAGAACAAGGGCTTGAAGCGAACAATGTGAAAACAAAGACGATCTGGCAGAGGTGAGGTGAATCTCTGCAGACTAAATGCAGTAGGAACCAGGTGCGAGTGATCTTAATCAGGTGGTGTGTTTGCTGGCGGCTCGGATCTTGGAGTTCCGATCTTTGACATGTTGTCAATCTGCTAGACTCTTTAAGTTCATTAATCAGTGTCTGTAGTGTCTGTTTTCGACAAACTGTATTGACAGTAGGTTAATACTGGGTATTAAGGTGTTTAGCATCATCATACATTCCAATTGCAAACTGTTGCTCACTTGGTGAAACACAACAACAAGCGTCCTTTCTATTTCTGCATCAGAAAATCAGTGAGCGACCTCATGATCTGCTTAACAAAGCCATGGATGTGCATGTGCCAGGATTAGATACACCTGGGTTGACATATTTGCACCTTCTCATCTTGGCTTGGCATTCATACAACATAATAAACCCTGAAGGAATTCAGGAGGATGTGTCGCACCCCACTTCCATAGACATCTTTCATAGACATCTCAGATTCCATAACTCAAATTTTGCACAGCAGCCTTAGAATTGTGTATGAAGACTATTTTTTTTTTTTTTTTGTACCTGCGTACAGCTTTGTGGAGGATATATATATATATATATATATAACTCGTTCCTCACCCTCTGTGGGTGGTGTCCCTTCTAAGCTCGGGTCCTCTACCAGAGGCCAGGGAGCTTGAGGGTTCTGCGCAGTATCTTTGCTGTTCCTAACACCGCACTTTTCTGGACTGAGATGTCTGAGGTTGTTCCGGGGATCTGCTGCAGCCACTCTTCCAGTTTGGGGGTTACTGCCCCGAGTGCTCCGATCACCACGGGCACTACTGTCACCTTCACCTTCCAGGCCTTCTCCAGCTCCTCTCTAAGCCCTTGGTATTTCTCAAGCTTCTCGTGTTCCTTTCGCCTGATGTTACCATCACTTGGTATTGCCACATCCACCACCACGGCTTTCCTCTGCCCTTTGTCTACCACCACGATGTCTGGTTGGTTTGCCATCACCATCCTGTCTGTCTGTATCTGGAAGTCCCACAGGAGCTTTGCTCTGTCATTTTCCACCACCTTGGGAGGTGTTTCCCATTTTGACCTTGGGGTTTCCAGCCCATACTCCACACAGATGTTTATATATATATATATATATATATATATATATATATATATATATATTATTGTTTTGCAGGTCAGTAGAGAGCCTATCAACTAGTCTTCTAATAGTGATCAAGAAACACGACAAAGAATCTGAGGTCTTTTCTTGGTCTCCAAACTCCTCAGACCCCAAAGTGATGTGACCTTTAGGCATCTGTAGGAAGCAGTGCCAGTACACAGACATCCCACAACTCACAGAGATCCAGAGGTTCTGTTTCCAACAGCCTGATAGCAGATTCTTCAGGATGCCGTCAGAGGATCTTTGTTCAGACCCTGACTGGGCAGAGCGCTTTTTGAAGCACAAAGAGGACATGCTCAATATTAAATTAGTAGTTATGGTATTATGGTTAATCGGTGTATGAGCGTGTGTTAAGTCATGTGTTCCCAGGGGTTTAAACCAGAGGTGTAAACATTCATGGCTACAAATCAGCACCAATTTTAACTTTAATTGCTTAAAAAAAAGAACAATCAAACCCCTGCACCTTAAAATTGTCAGTGGTCATTCTCTATGTTAAAAGAGAGTTGACAAAGCTCTTACATGAGCCCAACTTCCTTTCAGCGGTGTTCCTCGCTGTTCGCTGCATGACGGAGTTTGGCTGTTGAAGAGTAAGCTCCAAACAAAGCAACGACAAAAGTAAATCGCTTTAAACAGACTAGAATTCTTTATTAAGAGATTTAACAGTGTCAAGTCAGGACGCCAGTAAGACCTTTTCCAGTGGTGTAAGTATTTCCAATTTTTTTAGTGATGAGTGGCAGGGTCAACAATCTGGGTTATGACAGCAAAGTGTTCTTGGAAGATTACATAAACACCCTGCCTGTGCTTGGTATCAGAAGAGCATGGGATGACATGATGACATGGTTGACGCTTCCAAACAAGACCATAAACTGCTGTACCTTGCAAAATAGAGCAGATGAGTGTGTGGAGTTCATCATGGCAAACACTTACTGGCAGTTTTAAGGGCAAGAGTTTAAATACACGTTCACACAGGAAGCTGACAGGTGAAGAAACAGAGGAAAAGATTTGAATAAAACAAACACGACTAAAGATATACTGCATATTGACAGGAGCAATAAATAAGGAAAAACAGGCAGGGAGATGAATGACTAAAAGCAATTTAAACACAAATCAATAAGTTAAGTTGTGGAATTGGTTAAAGAAAAAGCCATGAAATTATTATCTTTAGGACAGAATGGGTGACAAGCAGTTCGTTAATCAGTATGTCTTTATTTCTTCAACGTTATCTGCTCAAAATTAATAGTAAAGATTTGAAATAAGTGTAAATTGAGAATTTAAAGAAATACATAAAGGATAAATGCTGAAAAAGCTTAAGTTATAGATTTGCCTGTCTCTGAGTTCGAGTAAAGTCAGATGGCTGAATACAGAATTGGCAGATCACTGATTGCTGTGTAATTAAGACATTAAGGTCCAGCCAGTCAGACTGAAGGTTTATCCGGTTCAGCTGGGAAAACAAAACTAAAGAAGTCAACTTAGGGGCCATATTAATCGCTTTCCTCCATCTTTTCCATTGTTGTTTTAATTATTGGGAATGTCATTTGTCTTTAGAAACGTAGTAATTTTATCTGGAGGTGTAGCAGGGTTGAAAACCAGATCTCACAACCCATCAAACGCAGGTTAGTTTGTGTTGTGGGGGTCCGCTTGCAAATAAAGCAAATAAAATAAGTAACAACCAAGCTTTTTTTAAAGTTACACTCTTTTTTATTTCTTCACCTGGACATTTTATAAGCCGCAGTAGGTCCCCACTGCGTTGCCATGGTAATGTGGCGATGTTTCAGAACTTGTTTTATGTCATAAATTAAAACCAGAAAAACACAGCGCGTTCAGCTGTTGAAGCAAACAACATTCAATCCTGCCACTGGTTGGTGTTCGACAATACAAGCTCTGTTTGTTATCTGCCAATGCACTTTGGAGTCAAATAAATAAATAAAACAAACAAAAAACTGCTTTATTGTCGGGATAGGAAAAATAAAATAAAAGTAAAAAACACTGTGACTCTTTTCACTCAGACTATAAATGCAATAAGGTTGAAAAACTCGTATACTATTTTTCAATTTGTGCTCAAAACATTTAGTACACACATACATGCACTTGCATATGTGCAATAGAACGAGTCCAAAATAACTTTTGATTTGAATCGTGATAAATTCTGTACTATATCTGGCACTTGTAGCACTTTTATTCTACTTCTAAATCTTCTCGCTCTCTGTCCATTCCCATAATATTCCCTTTTCCTCCTCCCCTGTGCCTCAAACGTTCTCTTACAAATGATCTGTAAGTAGCTGTTCAGTGTAAATGAGTGTTATTAGAGCTATATGGTGACAGTATTAGCCTTTGTATCCGATTTTTATCTGCCCATCTCTATAATAAGTGCTATTAGCTGACAGTGTTCATAAGAAGACTAAATGAAGTCTATTGCTCACACTGTGGAGGTGCTATGTGCCTTTTCCATTTTCTTGATTTGAACTACTTTCTCCTTTTCTTTTCTTTTTTTTTTTTTTGGTTGCTTGTCAATCCATAAAACACATGTAAGAATATAATTAACAGTACGTTTACCTTGGTGATAACAAAGAAAGCATTTCACTATTTTCCGAAGACCATGCGAGGAAGCTTTCATGGAGCTCCGATTTATTCATTCATTTATTTCAGCAAGCTCATATGTAATGCAGTTTATAATGCCAGCCGCATGCAGTGGAAAAGCACTTTATCTCTTCAGGGTGATGCTCCTTCAAGGCAGACTCGTGACAAACAAAATGGCAAAATGGGCCACAAAAAATGAACTATTAAAGAGAAATTAAGAGGGTAAAGGTTTACTTAAGCCAAGCTCTGTGAGACTAAAACATCAAGGACCAATAAAGAGAGAGACAATCAAAGCAGATGAAACTGCTTTGCCAAGTTGTGTTTTAGGTTACTTATCACACCTTCAGACTGCATGAGCCTCGTGAATTCGGCAGTGGGGAGCTCAGCAGTGGATGGGATGAAAAGAGGCTTTGACTTTGATGGCAAGATAGGCGAGTTATTTTGCTGCTCCTCAATTGTTTTTCTTTTACACCTCAGGGAAGCTGACCTTTACTGCCCAGCTTGTGTAAAATGTCTAAAGTGTCTTCCTCTCAAGAGCGTTTGGTAGAGCTGTTGTCTGATTTGATTCAAGGTGAAGCTTGACATCCTGAAATTTTGGATGAAGTTTGTGTCACTGGAACCATAAATGTCTCAATGCTACGTTTTCTCCTTACTGTCTGACTATGCTGGTGGCATTAACTTAGTCCTACTAATGTTATAATCTTGATTTCAGCTTTTTTTTCCTTTTTTTTTTTAAACTATCACTTCTTGTGACAGTTTAAATCTTTGTACCTGGATCCAGACCTCATGGATGTATCTCCTGGCTCTCCAATAATACCTATGCATCTGAGCTTGGCTTCTTGCATAAAAACTTGTTGTTTACCCTCATACTGAGGCCCAGGTGCAGCAAATTGTAGAATCTCTGATGTGCATAATAAACCAGGCATTTGGTCCCACTGAAGTGCCCTTTTAAGATTTCAAACACAGGAGAATGAAAGCATGCTCAGAGATTTATCTGCAGAAGTGTGAAGATATTATGTAAATGCACCCCCTCAAGAAAAGTAGTTTTCATCATCCCTCTAATTTATTTGTAATTACACTGAACTGTAGTTGTTGTGAAGTGTACATGCTGCAGGTTTACCCATTTTGGTCTTTGGTTCCTTCATAAAGTCTCTTTGCGAACTCCTCACACTCACACCTTATAAACTCAAACCCACATTTTAAAATGGACCAGAAGATGTGATGGTCTAAAGTTGGACTCACTGTGATCTTTACACCATTCAGACCAACAATGCGCCACGTCTTGATGCACTGCCAAAATAAGACGGGGTGAAAATGAAGCTTTTATAAAAAAAGTCAGTGTTTAAGAGTACGGCATAGTTTTATACTGTAAATGATATTTCAAAGCAGCCAGACAAATTAGTCAGCTACTCTGATCCATCAGTCCCTTCCTCTTTCTCCACTACACTCCCAGTCCCCTGGGAAGTGGATACCTTGGGCTGAGCTGGTGGGTTAAAATGTCATCTTCATTAGGCTGATCTGCAATCAATATCCGAGCTCTGATGAAGTCCCACAGTGACTAATCACGCAGCAAAAGCTGGTTCTGGGGAGAAAACACAGGCACGGTTGTCACTTTATCTTACTAAAACCACATTTTGCACTAATAGTAATGGAAATCGATTTTAGCCGCATTACTATGACAAAGCATACATTGGCAGGGGTATGCTGGTGGTGGTTAAAAAACATTAGGATCAGTTTTCCCAGAGCTCAGTTCCAGTAATTCTTAATAAAGCTCATCCAAAAATGTTTACCCACTATTATTATTTCTTTGTTTTTCTTAGTGAAACCTTTTCTGTTTATCCTTTTCTTCAGTAATTTTCAATGTCATATTAAAATATTTCTTTTTTTGGCAAAGTTGTGAAGTTTTACAGGACTGTAATGGGTAAGCAGTCTTTATTCCCTTTTGGTGGACATGTTTAATTTAGACAGATAAGACGAAGCTAGATTAAAACATTTAATTGGGTAATATCTGAATTATTAAACTATCTATTTCAGTTGATGGATGTATGTTTGACGCCAAAAGAGCATGAAGTTACCAGAATGTGGCCTCCAATAACCTCTCATAGACCAGAGCAGACGTTCTGTTGTCAGGAACCATCCGAGGAACCTTTGGTCATAAGGCCGCAACTTTACAAACACGTTCACAGCGGTCTTGAACTTACCACTCTGTGACGTTGCCCCTCATTTATAAAACACTATGGCATGCTAGACATTTCTTACTGTATCACATACAGCTTGGTGTGTGTGATACAGTGAGAAACGTTTTTTTTTTTTTTTTATCTATCCATCCATCCGTTGATGGGTGGGGTCTGAAGGAGTGACAGCTTAAGCAGAAACACTGACTTTTTTTAAATTTAAGAAAACATCTAATAGGAAGAGCACATAAGCAATTAAAATGCCTAACAAAGGCCTGCGTGAGATAAAGGGCAAGTGTCAGTCTGTGTAAATAAAACTTTTTTACATATTTAATTTTATTCCCATAGCTTCACATTTGCACGCTGTGATGGAAAATATTATTTTTCCACAACACACACCCAGTTATATTTTTATCACGGACAAAGATTGTCCAGAAGAGAGCAGGTAAGACTGAGGAAAATCGTCTGTGGGAGGCCGTGCTGTCACATAAATCACCTGTGGGGAACCGGAACTCTGGCAAGTTGATTTACGTTCCACAAGCTTGTGCAAGTCAGTGCATGTGTGGTCATGAGGTATATTAGAAACTGGATGAAAAGCAGAGATGACATTTGACGACATTTTCAGATGAATTGCATGACCGGTTGATGGCAATCAAATGTGGCACATGGAATACATCCGTGGATGGAGAAGCACTGACTCAGAGTTATTTATATAGTCCCCCTTCACTGCTTTTCCAATCATGCCACTTTTCCTTAAAAAAAATACATTTCTGTCAAAATCCTTTTTTTTTTCTTTTTATGCGTCTCACTGTTTCTGAGTTTTCTACCACTTTAACGCACAAATGCAGAGCAGAATTAATGGTAATACCAAAGTTTAAGTGCAGGATTTATAGATTTATAGCTTAATGAAACATGTCAGAAAAAAAAGGCACAGTGAAGCAGAAACTGTACAAAAATGTGTAAAAGAAAAAGCTGGATGAGACAGCATTACGTTCCCCAAAGGTTTCCAGTGATTGGAATCCCACTGGAAACCCTTACGGAAAGTTCAAGTTAACCATTGTAAAAATAAAAACAAAGGAAGAGGAAAGCATTTTAACTTTATTGATCCTAATTCTCCAAAATGCATTAAAACATACTACAAATAACCTGTTGTGTAGCACCAATCACTTATCCAACATGCAAAGCAGATCAGTAAACATTAGTTATCCAGGCATTTCCATTTGTCTAAGCATCTAAAAATACATCATAGGAGACTTTCTTATTTTCCTAATTCTGCACTGGTTCAAGCCAACTGAAATGAATGAAAATATAATTATTTACTGTTTCTAAATGGACCCATTGTTCTCTTATTCGACTGTGTTTCTGACGACCTGTGCGTGGTGGATTCACTGGCAGCTGGGATAGACTCTAGTCCCTCTGTGACCTTGAACAGGACCAAGCAGGTATGGAAACATAATGAATTATTTCACAATCACCATCCATCCACACCTTCAGTCATTGCATCTTAAGCAGAATATGTTGTCATGCTTCAGACTTACTAGAAACAGACGTTTCAGTTCGGGTTAGCTGTGGTGGTCCACTGAACTCAGAAATCAGCTTTGTATCATTCTAGTCAAATTTCTTTCCTTAAACCAGATATCGATTTTTTTTTTTTTTTTTTCCCTTAGCCGAGTCCTGGGAGTACTGTTACCTTATTCTGCACAACCCCATCTGCTGCGAGCAAAACAATTTAGGAAACAAGAACAAAATATAATAAAAATCCTCCTCATGTAGATTGATTAAATCATCTTCGACTCTACAACACATGATTGGGTTAACTTACAGTAAAATTCTAACATTGTTAAATCCTTACTTCCCTTATCTTTTTTGGTCATAATTATTAATAAGGATAATAAATTACCGCAATAGCTGCCATGCGTGATCAGTTTTCCAACTGTATGAGGAATTTCCCTGTAGTTACTGCTGACTTAACCCCAAAAATATGAATCCATGCTGTCAAATGTTTTCCACATGTATGAATTCCGGGATAGCGTTCTCTAGTAGTATGCAAAGTTGCTTACTGTATGGAAAACTTAAGGGTAATCCCGCTGGACCTGCTTGTTTCTTGTTAATATTCTCATACTGAAACAGTTTGTCAAGGATAGTTTATCAAGGCTGCATAATAAATACTAGCCTGTTAGTTCCACATGACAAGTCAGGCATCAAGTTCTCACTAATTCCAGCAGAAGTTTTTCGTCCTGATGTTTCACCAATGCCAGTTTCCTGCTGGAAAACCAGCATTTTCCGGGTGTGTTTAATGTAGGGATGCCTCTTTTTCTTCCTCTGTCTACATCCTTCAACTGATGAGTTCCCAAAAAGTTTACTTACCTTGTATATAGGGAAGAATCTCTAAATGGAAGCATTCATGTGTCATGTGTGTTCACTTCCTGATCTTTCTGCCCGCTCAAACTGCTTCATTCAAACATATATTCCTACTATACTGCTTATCCTACACATTTCTTTGTACCCACAATCATTTATGATCGAGCACATTCAGGCTAAATGGGGGGGTTTAGTGTCTTGTCGCAATTTCACATGTGGAGTAGAGAAGGTGGAGATCAACATTCCTACTGAGGGACAGGGACTCTACTTCCCAAACGGCTGCTGTCAGAATCCGGTGTCCTCAGATGAATTTGAAATATGATTGATGTCAGTCTTTGCATCAGCAAGCAAGTAACTCCAAATAGAGATACATGTTGATCAGTGCTGATGGGAACATAAGTGAGTGAGTTAGTATGTAAGTAAGTATTATTTATTTATAGAGCAAGTTTCACAGACACCAGTCACACAGTGCTTTACAATAAAAAAAAAAATAACAGTAGATACAGAAAAAGCTGCAACAATAACAAACCAAAGTGGTTAAAAAAAAACCCTGCATAAAACAACAAAGCATCACTTAAAAGCCTGTCTGAATATAAATGTTTTCAGTTACTTTTTAAAGTACTTTTTTTGTCTGTATTACTAATTTAGACACAAGAATATGGGAAAACCAGGTTTAAAATACTGAGAATTCCCTTTTAAAGGCACACTATGTAACTGCACCACTCCAGTGGCTTAAGATATGAAATGTACAGTAACACTCCTTGTGATCTTGTACGTTGTTCAAATTACTTCTAAAACCCTCTGGACTGTTCACCAACAGCCTTCACCTGTTGATGTAATGTCCCTGTACGAGTTTGGGCTATCAGTTACCAGTGTAACTTTCTGTTTTTGTATGTATGGAGGCAGATTAAACGCTAAAATAAGTCGGATCACCTCTAGTGAGGTAACATGGTATCACAAAGCTTGCTGGTTTGTCCCCACTTGTCTCCATGGTTTATTCAGTGCCTTTCATCAAAACAGTGTGTCTAATTTAGTTTAGATGAGGAGAATAAGTGAGCACAGCCACAGAAAATCCTGTGAATCCAGGACCCTCAGAAATGCTTGGTAGCATCAGGTAAACTATCAAACTGACATTTATGATGGAGTCAAAAGACAGAGTCACAACACAGCATAGGAATGTGGTAAACCTTTTTTTGGTGCCAAGTTATAAATCTACAGGCCCTTTGCAGTAAGATGTAAACAAAATGCTGCGTCCTTGCAAGATTACCGAGTGTGCATTCAGAGATATTTATAAGCCTTTTCCCTCAGCACTCAGATTAGCGCTCTTAGGGGCATATTTACAGTCACCTTGCACCGGGTACAAACTGTTTTGGGGTTATGAAAAAATAAATCACTGTCAGGCAGTGTTAAATAGAGGGTGGGGGATGGGGCAGAGTTTATTCTTCAATCTCGAAATTATTCTAAAATCCCAGAGGAAGACATTATCAGAACATTTCAATTGCCAAGACAAGTTATACTGCAGGGAACTACAAGATTAACTTAAAAATCTAACTGGAAAAAGCAATCCATTTCTTACTGCAACAAAGTTCTTCATGATGTTCACATTTATTTATTTATTTTTTTTTTTTCAGGGTCATTTACAAATAATTCAGACAGCAAACATGCTTTTCATGACAAGAGTTCTGTCTGAATACTGCAAGGAACGCAGGCTACTTGCCTCTTGGAGTAGAGCCCAAGGCAAGGCTTGACATTTTAGCCTCTGCCTGACCTCTCTTAATATCCAACCTTTTTTTTTTTTTTTTTTTCCCCCACACAGAACCTGTCTAGTAGCCCAAAACCATTATATCTTCATCATCCTCCTCCCTGTCTCTTTCCATTCAGACAGAGATGAGGAGAGAGAGAAGCAGAAATCTAATACCCCCTCCAAAATGTGTGTAGCTCACTACCACATTTAATCACTTTATCACTAAAAAACATGAACTACAGAAACTAGCACCCGCCCGTTAAAAAGTTAGTACCCCCTTGTTGTAATTCTTCACCACATCACATCAAGACATTTCCATTGGGTTGAGGGGTTCAGGTTGGCCCCATTCCAAAACCTTTATTCTTTCATTTTGTAAACATCCTGGTGTAGATTTGCAGGTGTGCGTCAAATAATGGACAGATGAATGGTCAGATGAGTACTCTATGACCAGTGATTATGCAGAAATACGGGCTATTTCAAAAACAGGACATTACACTGAATACATACAGAAACACAGTAAGGCGCCCCAGTCCTAAGGCACTTTGACTGACAATAGTATTGACAATGACAATGGCTGGGTCTTAAAGATGACATATGAAACACTGATCAAGAGATAATTGTCCAGTTTCCCCTCCTTTAAGGTCATCCAATTTTACATATTGCTGCATCTGCTGTAGCTCTGTGGAAGGAATGCAAATCTATAATATCGATTTGAAGAAGCACATCACACAGAGGAGGTGGTGGAGCTGAGTTGAGATGCAAACTCCTCCCCATTAAACTGGCTGCTTTATGCATGGAGCTAAAACGGCGTGATTAAAAGAAATGTTTTCATATGCTTTCATCTCTACTTTCAAAGGTCATACTCATTGTAAAACATTTAAGAACCACTGCTATAATTCCATTGTGAAATTTATGCTGTTTTTCTTTTTTTAATTTCACATTCAGATCAGATTTCTCTTATATATTAAATTTGATAATACCTGAAAAAAACCTGTAGACAATCATTACTTCCAGCCAAAGATTCTTACACTCATCGACTACAACAGCACATTTAACTTTATAATTACTTAGGGTGTACCTAAAAATTCTGCCCATAACTTTTACAAACAGAATTTCTAGGAGCAGCCAAGGGGTGGAAGGGGTCTGGTTTGGTGGGTAGAGGATTCAGTCTCTGCTTTTTGCAAATTATATGGTTCTCTTGGCTTCATCAAACCATGATCTTCAGTTTTCCTCGTAGCACTTCACCGCTGAGGGTGAATCAGCAGGGATGAGAATCCGCACCTCCAAATCTGAAAGGATGGTTCTCAGAAAGAGGCTGAATGCCTTCTTCAGGTAGGCAGTGAAGTGCTGCCTCAAGTGGAGGAGTTTAAGAATCTCGAGGTCCTGTTCATGAGTGAGGGAAGAATAAAAGAAAAAGAAAGAATAAGATTGCAAACAGCTGAAATTAGTTTCCTCCACAGGGTGGCTGAGGACTCCCTAGGAGACAGGGTGAGAAGTTCACCCTATCTCCTAGGGTTGCTGCTCCTCCACATCAAGAAGATTTAGTTGAGGCGGTTTGGGCGTCTGCTGAGGATGTAGTTCTGGCTGCCTCCCTAGGGAGGTGTTTTGGACGTGTGCAACTGGAAGGAGGCCCCGGAGAGAACCCGGACACACTGGAGACATTATATATCTTGCCTTAATATTCTGTTGGAGGAGATGGCCGAGGAAAATAAGGCCTTGGGCTCTCTGCTTAGTATTCTGCCCTTATGACATGACTTCGGATAAGCAGAATTTAATAGAGGGATGGTTGGATGGATATATATTTATAATGCTAATTTGCTTCGTAAAACCTTAAAATTAATGCAATTCCTATAAAGTTTTACTAAATGCCTTGTTGCTAAATTTGACTTTTCTTCATATTCTTTCAGTCACTGAACTTAAAATGAAAGTGAAAGTTGATATGTATGAATAAAGTGTTTTGAGTTTGTTTTGTACCGTATGAAATCAGACATATGTGCGTCTGCATGGGCTTCACATTTCCCCAGGTTCCTTACACGTCTTCTGATTCCACTGCAGCAGCCCCGATTTTTGAGAGCTCAACAATTCTCTAAACTTTACTTCAAACTCTGAGTGTGTGAGCGCCAGTTTCTGTTTGTCTGTAGTAGTGTACTATTATCTCCCACACAGTAATAACATCTTTATGGCCTCAAACAGAAGCCAAGAGCTAAGAGCAGTTATCATTGCCAAGATAATTGACTTATTTTCTATTCTGAGTGCATGTGTGTTTTCTAATTTACAGTTACATCTAGTTTATTTTTGATAAATTAATTTTAAGAAACTCCCAGTCCCCCGAGACAAACACCTGCTCACACATGCAATTAGTCAACTTCATTTGTTTAGGATGCATCACAATCACTGACTTCTCATTAACCCATGAAGTCGCTGTGCTGCTAAGATGAACTATTTTCAAATATAGAGTATTTAAGATAGTGTAAAACAAAACATTTCCCTGGTTAATATAGATATTAACTGTGGTCAGTTTCATAAGGAAACAAACGATTAAAGACATAAACATGACATAAAAAAGACTGGTAGATTTACCTGTTTGGGGAAATAGTTACAGCTCACCCTTAACACCAACATCACTTGGCTGAATGTGATAAGTCCAGCTTAAAAAAAAAAACCCTGAAACAAAAGAAACAAAAAAAACCATCAGAAATCATAAAATGATAAAAGTTTGTTTGCAACACAGCCACACTTAAAAGGACCTTTATCCAGGTTTTTTTAATTGACTTGAATCACATCCATTGTTTAGGGCTGTGTGGATGCAAAATTCAGATCCAAGTTGGATCACTTAACCTAGTGCTCCTAGATCGGATATACATATAAATCCTGGATAGCCCAAAATTTTCTTAAGTTCAATGACAAAAGAAAATTGATTTTTTTTTTTTTCTTTTGGCCCCCCCAAATGGTGTTGGTTCTGTTGTTTTGCCAATAATACCAAACAAACTGCTTGATATCTAGTAGTAATATTCGACTGTAACCTTATCATTGATGCTCAGGTTAAACATGTAGTCCAGGATTGTTTTCCCAGATTAACACAATTGCTAAAATCAAGTTACTTCTCTGAACAGCTGGCTTTGAAAAGGTATGCATGCTTTTGTCTGCTCTCACCTGGACCACTGTAATTTATTGTATTTAGGCATCAGTCAGCGTTCCCTGTGTTGCCTCCAGTAAATTTAAAATTCTGCATCAAGACTCTTTGTGGGTACAAAAATGTATGAGCACATATTCCCTGTACTTGCTTCCCTTCACTGGGTTCCTGTGACATTTTTTAATCGATTTTAAAATCCTTCTGATCACTTTTAAAATCGTACGTGGTCTTGCCCCAGCTTACATATCGGACCTGTTGATCTGGTATGTTCATCCCGTCTTCTGAGATCCAACCCCCAAGTTACCAGTTTGTCACAAAGGGAGATGCTTTTTATGCTTTTTCCATTAGAGCCCCCCGCCTTATGGAACTCCTAACCTGATCACTTGATGCTTTCAAATCTCTTCCAAAATCTTTTCTTTTTCAGAAGTCCTTTAGTAGTCTCTGATGAATATATTATATTTATTCTTCTGTACTTCCTTCCAAGTAGGTGCTCCTGATTTTTTTTTTTGTTGCTGTTCTCTGCTCTTACCTGTTCTCTCAAATCCCAACCAGTCCAGGCAGGCCTGTCTGGTTCTGGTTCTGCCAGGGGTTTTCCTACTGTTAAGGGGAGTTTTCCTTTTGACAGTTGCCAGGTTCTTGGTTAGGATGGGGGATTGTATTAAAGGAGACTTTGATGCAGTCTGTTTCCTTAGCGTCGCAATTATTATTACTATTGCTGTTTTCATTGGCTTTATTCAGTATTTTTTTTTTTGGTGCCTTACAGCTGAATTGAATTCTCTGCTTTGTTAAACACTTTGTAACACTAGAAAGAAAAGTGCTATACAAATATAGTTTATTATTATTATTATTATTATTATTATTATTATTTTCTCATCTGATACGTGGTCATGCAACATGAATGAAAGCCGAAATATATCAATCCATCTTACTTTTGGATCTATATGCACGCACTAAACATTGTGCAATAGCAGAAGCATTTTTTGGCCAGCATTTAAAAGTTGGTATAACACCGACCACCAGCAAAAATTAATCCGCAATGATTGAGGAGTGTGAGCCACTTCATTTTTCTTTTAAAGAAAATACCATGTTCTTAAAATATTTTCTGTTGTTGTTAATACAAATGACACATGTTGAGCAGTATCTGGTTATATAGCACTTCTCTAGATTTGTTGACCCTTAAAAACACTTTCATAGTACAGCAACATTCATCATTCAACCAGTGCTCTCTTAGTCTGTAAAGATCTATACTATTTGTTTTTCTATTTTGAGTCTATACACTTTACTTTTTGTATTGTACACCCAATCACACACTAGTAAACCCATCAAGGACCATGTTGAGTTAAGAATCTTCCCCACAAACACTTTCACTTTGCTGTCTTGTAGACAGCAAAGTGAAAAATGGAACCAGACTTTCTAATTTGGGAAATGACTGCTCTGCCTGAGCCACAGCCTCACCCAAAGACAGTGGAAGATGGTGGAAGATAACTGACATATTCTAGGATTTCTTCTTTTTTTTTTTCTTTAATTTAACAATATTACCACTCTGGTGTGGGAATAAAGTTGGAACGACTTTAAATACTATATAGAACTGAAAATGTGCCTAATACTGAGATACATCCTTTTAGATTTAATTGAAGTTGTTAAAGAAACTTTGTCAGGGGAGGTTCCTCTACTTTACTAATCCATTTACCTCAAAGCAGAATCCACTTAAACAAATGACTCTCCAAACAGTTAGTGCCTCTGGTGAGAATGCTGTGCATGTCTAATCAGCCAGTCACGATCACTGTGCTTCCTGCTCTGGTGTATTGTCTGAAGACTCAACACTTCATTGCACCCAGCTATCGTGATACTACACAGTCATTCCCTGTAAAGTAATTTCTCAAAATAATCCCTGGAGGCTATTTCAGCACAACCTTGAACTGAATCCAAGAGCTGAACTGTTTCCAGGAGGGAAGTGGCTTTTGCTGTATAAGTAGTTTGGGAAGTATTGAATGTTTTGATAGTTTTCTCCTGCTGTGAAACCTGCCACAATTGGAATCTGCAAAAAAAGCCAATAATCCAAACTTCACGCAGTCACCTTCAAAGTCTGCAGGAGGAATAACGTCTGATGCAACGTTCCGTTGCAGAATCACTTTAAATGTGAGGTAAGGATTTTGCATGACAGCCGACAGATTTTTCTTTTTGAGACGTCCTTTGTGTGCATTTACTGTTCTGCCTGAATCATTTGAGTCTTCTAAGTCGGCACTGATACAGGCTAGCCTGGCAGAAACACAGGAAATGGGGAGATGAACTGACAATTGGAGGCCTGAGATGTGTTTAAACTCTGCCAGAGGAAAGCAAGGAGTTAAAAACTTTCAAATTGATCTAAAACTAGCTCTAGTCATTTCTGATTGGTGCCACAAGGGAGAAAAAAATGGAATTGGGTCACTTCCACTTTGTAGTGTGAATGTGGTCTGACTTAAAAGTTTTGTCTGTATCCATACCACCTGCTTCTGCCCTCTGACTAACCTTTGCACGTCTTCTTGCTTTAATTAAACAAGTTAATCCGTGTGAACTCCATGACTTGAGAACCTCAAGAAAAGCCACTAATTGAATTTCTGTTGGCATCATGTTGTCAGCGCGTCATTTCCACACATTACATACTGCCACCATCTAATGGACTGGGAAAGGAGTAATGATTAAATCCTATTTCTATGAAGTCAGGTTGCATCAGTGTTAGTCCACTTCTCCCCCTGTGAGCACAGTAGGGAAAGCACAGCGAACTGGGTCTAGGCTCTTTGGAAAAAGTGAAACAGACCTTAAACAAGCAAAACAGTGAAAGTTCACTAAAGTTCATGTAAGTTTCGGCTTTGATTTGGCTATTGATGGGATTCTGTCTGGAATCCGCTGGATCTGGATTAGTAACTTTAGTCTGCTGTGTGATTTTCTAGCTTACTCACAGTATCTTAAAAAGGGGTCTAGGCATGGCTGAGGGGTAGGGTGCATTTAATATACACTTACAAGAACAGAACTGTGTTGTTATCGAGCTCAATATGCATGAAGAACACTGATTAATATTAGCAAGTGAGGTGAGGTTGCACATTTGCCCTCGAGCTTAAGTGTCTTTTCTGCATAAAGTTTATGTAAGTGTGCGTGTTCGAGAGGGACAGGGCAGGGTAACTGAGTGAGTCATTCATTTTAAATGTCACAGAATCAGCAGTGGTTAACTCATTGTCACATTTTATCTAATTTATTTATGAAATGAAGACATCTCTGCCCTGGAGTCAAATAGCTGGTCAGCTTTGCCCAAAATCCCCACATCCACTCAAAATGCATATGTTTCTATTAAATGTCAAAGATGGTTCTAAAGTCACGTCAGTTTCACACAAATCTAAATTATCCTCTCCATAAGCTGCAATTATACATCGTGTATATATCCTCAGCCTCCCTGATAGGGAATATTCAGGGGACAGGAGAGGAGGGTCCGCCAGATAATCACATCTCGGATTGAAGAGGAGCAGTGTGGTATTTGTCCTGACAAAGGAACACTGGATCAGCTCCACACCCTCAGCAGGGTCCTGGAGGAGGTATGGAGTTTGCCTAACCAGTCCACATGTGTTTTGTGGACTTGGAAAAGGCAATTTGATAGTGTCCTTCATGGACTCCCGTGGGGGGTTTTCCAGGAGTATGTGGTGCTGGAATCCATTGTACGGACTGTCCGGTCCCTCTACGTCTGTCAGAGGTTTTTCCGCATTGTTGGCTGTAAGCCTGACACGTTTCCTATGGGGTTTGGACCCTGCCATGGCTGCCCTTTATCACCGATTCTGTTGGGATGAGAATCAGCACCTCTAAATCTTAAACGATGGTCATATCATGAAAATGTATGTGTAAAATTATCTAAGTTTCATAATGTTTGTAACTGTTATCCTGCAAGTGGAAAATAATTCTCACTCATCTGTGAGGGGCTCAGAGTGGAGCTCCTCTGCATTGAGAGGAGCCTGATGAGGTGGCTCAGGCATCTAGTGAGGATGCCTCCCTGGTAGGGTCTTCCAGGCATGTCCCATTGGGGGGAGACACCCGGGAAGACCCAGGACACACTGGAGGGACTTCGTTTCTTGGCTGGCCGGAGAACGTCTTGGAGTGGCTGGGAACAGGGAAGTTTGGGCTTCCCTGCTTAGGCTTCTGCCCCCGCAACCCGACCCCAGATAAGCGTGTAACAATCAGCCCAATAATTTCCTTAAAGGACACTGTTACCACTTACAAAAAGGGTTCTAAGAAGGCTTTGCAAAGAATAAATGAGTACATCAGGAAAGACATTCCACACCATTTAATTCCCATATCACATAAAATGCTGTATATTATGAAGTCAGCCAATCACCCAGACCATTATGACTCCCGTGTTGACCCCCCTTTGTCCTTGTAAGATATCCAGAAAGTTCAACTGTGCAAAAATCCTCCCTGGATTTCCCTTAGAGGGTTGGTGTGTTGCGCCCACCAAGGTGGCGATTAGTTTTACGGCTCCCCCGTTGCGGTGGACTGCCTGCAGTTCCCGCCCAAGGATCCTGGATTTATTGGCTGTAGTTTCTTCCTGGTGCCACATCTGCCATACAAAGTATCAATGCCTCTCTACAACCCTCTTTCTTCCCTTTTGTACACACCTGTCTCCCATTTAAATAATCACAGGTGTGCACGCTACAGAATCACATGGAATAGATGATTTAATGGGGTATCCTTTATACCCCTTAACCAGTGGAACACAACCTTGCTACAAAAGTATGCACATTACATGTCATCCTGCTCCAAACAACAACAAAAAAGCTGCACTTACTGACATGACATGCAAATAAATGTGACAGCGTTACAAGCGTATGAAGATGGATAGGATTATTGATTCATGTAAAAAAATGATAATGCTTCCTTTTTTCCCTGAAAAACTTTTCTTCAGTTCTTATCTTCCTTGTTCTTTTCAGTGGAACCTGCTCCTACATCACTTGTACCGTGTCTATGATGTCATGCCCCTCCCACCCCCACCACAACCTTGTTTGCCAAAGAACTCTATGGCAAGGCGAGTGTATTTGTATTGTACATTGTATAAGACAATTCAAAGGTCTTTACATAAAAAATACTAATGCATTAAAAATTAAAAGAGTTTAAAAGCAGAAATTAAAAAGAGACATAAGTTAAAAAGAATTTTAAAAAAGAGATGCAAGAAATAAAGGTTGTTGTGTGTTATGGTGGATTACTGAAATGCAGCAGTAAATGAAAAGGTTTTCAACCTAGACTTACAGCTATTGAGAGTTTCAGCAGCCCTGATGCACTAGAATCCAGTTTTTGGTCCAGTCTCTTGGTCTTGAGGACTTGGGCAGCAGCGTTCTGAACCAACTGCAGCTGTTCGATGGATTTTATTAAGGAGACCTGTGAGAACAGCGTTACAGTAGTCCAGTCTACTGAAGATAAAAGCATTTTTAAATAAGTTTTTCTAAGTCCTGCTGAGACATCAGTCCTTTAATCCTTGATGTGCTCTTTAGCTTATAATAGTCTGACTTCACTACTGTGGTAATGTAGCTGTTAAAATTCAGTTCAGA
The DNA here is from genome assembly GCA_014839995.1 of Xenentodon cancila. Classification (NCBI taxonomy): domain Eukaryota; kingdom Metazoa; phylum Chordata; class Actinopteri; order Beloniformes; family Belonidae; genus Xenentodon; species Xenentodon cancila. The sequence goes on along the minus strand of CM026210.1, from coordinate 17,923,766 downwards.
GTAAAGAACCACACCCAGACTATTAAAAAAAGAAAAAAAACAGTGGCTTAATATTGGCAATCATAAAAACTGTGAAATGGTCTGTTGACTGATGCAAACAAAGGTTGAAAAGTTTATGCAAGGCAGGACAAGCCAAGTTTATTTTTATAGCACATCTCAAAAACAAGGCAATTCAATACATGATAAAATTATAAAAACTGAAGACAAAAAAAATATGGGTTACAGTGCAGTGCAGATTAAAGAAGAGTTAGAGTTAAGCTACGGTTACAATTTAGTACTGAAAATAAAACCGTTTAAATCTAAATTCAGAATGGTTTAAATAATTTAGTCAAAGTCAGCTGTAAACAAATGCCTTTTTAACGTTGATTTAAAGGAACTGAGGGTCCCAACATTCCTGCAGTTTTCCAAAAGTTTGTTCCAGATCTGTAGAGCACAAAAGCTGAATGCTGCTTGTCCATGTTTGGTTCTGATTTTGGGGACATACAGCAGACCTGAACAAGAAAACCTGAGAGGTCTGGATGGTTGATATGGCAACAACAAGTCTGATATATTTTGGTCCTATACCCTTCAGTGATTTATAAACCCAAATAGAAGTATTTCAAAGTGTATTCTCTGAGGTACAGGGAGACAGTGACAGAGACAGTACCAACACAAAAACATCCTCCCAGTGGAGCAGTATAATGGTGAAGCATCAGGATTTGGGTTTGCTTCACTGTCTCAGGGCCTGGACAACTTGCCATCATCTGGGGGGATAATTAATTCACAAGTTTATTAACATATCCGACAGGATAATGTCAGTGTAGCTTACCAACAGCTACACCGCCAGCTGAAGCTTAGAAGACATTAAGTGATGCGGCGGCAAGACTATGACCCTAAGCACTTGAGTAAATCCACCACAGAGCTGATTAAAAAAAAAAAAGAAGAAAATCTGCCTCTTGGAGTGGCAGTCAGAACCCACGCTAACCCCTTAGAGATGCCATGGGATGACCTCAAGAAAGCTGTTTACACCAGACTTGCTACAAATGAGTCCAGTAAAGAGTAACGGTCATAAATTCCTCTTTAAAGTTGAGCAGCGCTGATTTACACCTCTTAACAGCGCTTGCTTGGACTCTCAAAGTCACTTGGCATGTTAGTAAGGTTTGTTTAGTTTTTTTGTTGCTGTTTTTTTCTTTACTCCA